>JBBJLS010000134.1:5723497-5747748 GCA_037577275.1 Bryconaethiops microstoma | reverse complement strand
TCAGTCTCTTTCATTTTATATATATATATATATATATATATATATAATCATGCCTAATCACAGCTAAAGATTTAAAGATAGTTATTGTCAACAACTAATACTGATACATATAGTCCAAAAAGACAGTTTTGAGCTAATTTGGAAAAAATGAGCTGGGTTTTTCCGTCTCAGCTCATACTCTAACAGCCACTAGAAAATGCTGAGAATGTGAGATGAGGCTTGTTGAGATGGCAGCAAGAAAGAAGACCGGCATAACTGATTCAGCATGAAAACTCTCGGTTTTCACGGTGGATGTGACAGGAATCTTTCGACCTGCCCCACAGGAATCATGCAAGGCAAAATGTTACTTCATCTTGTGCATTCGACTGGAAGATCTGACCTTAGCTGCTTTGTACATAAACACAGCCATGACTAGAAAAATGTATTAATCTTAATGACAGTCTGAAAGGGTCATTTGTAAAGGCTTATTCAGAAGGAATCTCTTTGAATCTCAACAGATAACCCTGAGGTTGAAAGCAGAGTTCATTTATGAATTTAAGGTCTTTTGATATGCTTTAGTATGAATTCTATCTCAAACCATGTTGTCATTGTATTGATTTTTGTGTAGGTCTTTGGAGATGATCGTTGGTTTGGAGAGTAACAGCAAGATATTCACAGTGTATGTTCATGGACTCCTGGAACTAAAGGTGAGTGCCTTGGCTGACTCAGTATCTCTCTAAACTGAACATATACCTAATTTTAAGCAATAGTTTATACGTTGGATTTACACAGTTTTCCTCATTATTTCAAATATAGTGGATCTGCCAAAACATATTTGGTGTTTGAAGCTTTAGTTTTGCACTAGAGCTGTATTGTGCATTGACCACTCAATTAGCATTCACCCTAACATTAGGAGATCACAAGTTTGATCCCTAGTGATGCCATAGTCATTCACAGACATGTCCAGGAGTCCAATAGAGCACAACTGGCCTCATTCTCTTAGGCGTAAGTCAAATGACTTAACAGAATTGGCAGTTGGTATTCTCCTCAATGTCTGTTGAGCTGTCCAGTAATACAGTCTAAGTGTTAGTTAGAAAAGACGTCATTGTGCTTCATGTGACTTGGAGGACGCCACTTTCAGTTTGGTACCAGAATGTAATAGGGAAGACTTTAAAGCCCAACAATTACAAACGTTTATCTTGATTTTGAACGAGCATCCTCCCAGATTATCCCATGGTCTGGCATCATCCAATCATTACTCTTCCAATCTACTCTTTGTCTAGTTGAGGATGCCGTAATTGTGAATTGTAAATGTCAATATTTATGGCTCATCTGCCAAAGGTTGGTTGGAAGTTCTCTTGTGGAAACGGTGGCTCAATTGAAAGCTAGACAGACTACAGAGAAGGAGGATAAACTTGTAAAATTATGGCAACAGCATGAATATTTGTGCATATAATGTGTGTACAGTGTTGCCTGTTAAACATTCTTCTTCCCTTTTTCTGTGCAAAAAACTAGCAATCGTCTGACTGTCTTCCACCATGTTTGTTTAGATATAAAGTTATGCTTATTTGAGAGAAATCCCACAAGGTTTTGAGAATCTGAAACACGAGTCAGGGCTTTTGAGAATAATCTGAAAGTGTGTAGTGTTTCATTCAGGACATATCTTGTAGCAGTCATTCCGGACATTCCCCCGGAGATACAGAGCTCTAAGCAATTTCCTCTAGGATCAATAATGTTTTCTGATTCTTATTTCTGACACCCTGACTGGAGGTCAGTTTGCTTTGTAAACCTAAACATTTCTAAACTCAGAGTTTAACTACCTCTGTAAATACCCTTCTATTTATTATACTACACATTCTCTGTCCTGCTTCTGCTGTATTTGCACAATTATATTTTTTGCTCTCTACCTCTGTTCTGCATTTTTGCTCATGTAATTCTCTGCAGCTAGAAATACAGTATGTGTCATAATACTGTATTCATTCAGACTAGTACTGTAGCTTTTGTCGACTGCACTAAATGTTGTCTTGTCTGGTTGTTTTGTTGCTCTTGTGTTTTTCTTGCACTCTCTTTTGTCCTGTCTGCACTTGATTCTGTTTCTGTTCTTGTGTTGCTCCATGGTCCTGGAGGAACGTTGTTTCATTTCACTGTGTATATGGCTAAAGTGACAATAAACCTACTTGACTTGACTGGACGTAGCATCATACAGTATAGGATATTCATTCTATTGCTGGTATTTTTTCTTTCCAGACTGGCCAGTACACATCCATATTTGTTGACAATGCAGCCGGAGCTTCCATCACAATACAGAACGGCTCAGACTTCATGGGCATGCTGCTGGGGGTATAGCCTCCCTTAATTTTGCCTCTCACTCAAGACTGCTTTGCTTCCTAATGGACTACAATTCAATCCTCCTTCAAACAGTGGAGGTAACAATGGCCGTCCAGAGACTGTTAACTCAAAAGCTTCAGTATGTGACTGATCTGCTGTGCTGTTTGTGGCAGGTTTTGGGCCTCTTCCGAAAAAGACATCTGGATGGAATTCCTATCATCCTCAGAGACAAAAGAGGACACGGTTCTACACTAGTTTCAATCGCATGCTATGAAAACATACTTTCATAGTTTTTTTTTTTAATACACAATGAAAGCAATCTTTTGTTATATTGGGGTGTTATAAATATGACATTGAGCAGAATTTATAGAATTTATTTTGTGGTACATATTTACATATATGTATATGTATTATGGTAGATGTATTCAGAAATATATGACATTACAAATGCTTAACGTTCCCTTGAAATCTATGGTGTACTTTGATCCAGACTCATTATTGGACTGCTGTTAGCAGATCAGGCATTGCTTGAGTGAAATATTACTCTGCTAATATTATTAGCAGATCACACGTATATTTAGGAGAGAAAAATGAGGGTGAGTGAGTAAGGCCCTGTCTATGGACTCTGTGAACCTGGCCTTATCTCTGTGAGGGATGGATCCTGTTGTGCTTATCACTTCTTGTGTAAACATCTCTGTATAATGATAATCCATTGGATAAAGACCGATAATGCACCGCACAGCTCCTGGAAATGAATCTCGTCGTGCCTCAGAACAGAACAGATTCGCCAAAAGTTTTGGGTCTGTTTATTCTTCATTTCCACTGGAGACAAACACTCTCAGATTTAAAAGTTGGGCCAGGAGTATTGGGATGGGAGGGCGGTTGCTACCATGACAAATTAGACATGTTGGAGATTCCTGCTGAGTTTTCTGAAATGCCAAACATGTCAGCCTTCCGTTTCTCGAGTGTCCCCTTGGGAAACCATAAGCTCTTTTTTTTTTTTTTTTTACCAGTTATTTTCTTTTCCTCTTTTTGTCTTGAATATATCAGATGAGGTTATACACATATATGATTCTATGTACAATTTGTCAAAGTATTTATGTAAATGTATCAGCAAATGTACTGAAAAGCAAAAGTTCTGAATGGGCTGCTACACATCAAATAGAATGTCAACCAGTACAATTGATGGTAATGAGAATAAATCTTGATCAGAAATACTCTTCTGGAGCTTAAAAAAATGACAACATTCATATACACTAGGGGTGGCATGGTGCCATTTTTTCATTTCTGATATACATAACTTTGAGTATGTGACAATACTGCTACCAATCTGATATAGGCCACTCTCTTAGGCAGCTGAGCTGTTAATTATACATCTTGATGCACTTTGAAAAATGACTCCCTACACCCTCTTTACTGTGCTAAGTTTCAATGTATATATAATGTACAATTTGTCCATGGCTGAATTTCCAGTGGTTCTTTGTTAGACATTTTATACACTAATAGGGTGCAGAAGTCTGTGTTTTAAAGTGCGCTATGTCGGAGTGAACAGGCATTTGAAACACAGTCTTACCGCTTGTGTGTGTTACTCATGTCCTTATTAGTGTATCTCTCTTTACAACATAAAAAGTAAAGTGGCCCCTTATAGTCATGCATGAACACACCACACAGTGTGAACAATTTGAAATTCTTTCTCTGCATTTAACTCATTTACCAAGTGAAGCAGTAGGCAGCCATCAATGTAGTGCCTGGGGAGCAGTGTGTGGGGATGGTACCTTGCTCAAGGGTACCTCAATAGTACCACCGGCAACCCCGGAATTCGAACCCACAATTTTCTGATCACAGGGTCACCTCCAAAACCACCAGGCCACCAGCTGCCCCTGACACATAACTCAAAGTTTAGTTAAAAGTAAGGCTTTTTCCAATATGCAATCCAGTGATTTTGTCCCTTATCGAGCCAATACCAACACTGAGATCGGATTCCCAAACCCTTACTATACACTCATACACACCTGTGGTTAATTAATTTTTAAAGAAACTCTGCATTCAAAACCATGACTAACTCCTTTTGGATGGCTTATTATAATTATATAGTTAGGTATTTCTGTCAAATGTCATACTGCAGTGGTCCACCGAAAACTCAGATTTCAAAAAAGATTCCTGTGGTGTCACACATCAGCTTATTTTCTTACGCCACAAAATAGAAACAGAGCGCAACGTGTCATCTGATGGAAAAACCACACCCCTAATGGGGAAAGCATTCCATGAAGTTGAAAGGGAGTGAATGGGCAATTGTGGAACACCATGTTTTGAAACAGCTTTAATATAAAATGTAAACAATAGCCTATTTCAACACCTTTCTGTCCCAAAATCAATTTGAATCAAAAAGCTAACTTCTCATCTAAGACCAAAATGCTCAAGTAAAGCAGTACTGATACATATTATTAGCGCTGATGACTTTGGCTTTTGAAAATGATGGCTAGTGACTAATGTATTCTTCGGGACTCATCTATCTACAGTGGCTGCTAGCTAAATGTTAATGCCAAACCCTGATTACAATGATCTTGAGCACAGGCACTTTCCAGTAGGCTTTATAAAATGACTAACGGTTGAGGATAACCCACATAGTCCCTGCAAACATAAATATAGATCATGTATCTAGCTAGCGGGTTAACCTAGAGCAAGCTACCATGGCTAGAGAGCTAGCTAAAAAACTAGCTACGCTGATGTTTCTAGGGACCAGGAATAAATCACATACACATTTTTAGCACTCACTCACTTTCTGTAACCGCTTAATCCTTACTGTGGTCATGGGTACCCAGAGCCTATCCCGGGGTCAATGGGCGCGTGGCAGGGACTCACACTGGACGGGATGCCAGCCCACTGTAGGACACACACACCATTCACTCATACACCTACAATTTAGAATCCTGAATTCACCTGACACGCAGGTCTTTGGACTATGGGAGAAACTTGAGACCCTGGAGAAAACCCACGCCACCAAGAGAAGAACATGCAAACTCTCCACACACACAAGGCCAAGACCCAGATTTAAACCCCCAACCCTGGAGGTGTGAGGCACAGTGCTACCCACTGCACCACCATGGAGCCTAAACTTTTAGCAACAAATTAACTCACTTTTTGACCTACCTGACACAGAAAGTCTGCTGCACAAATAGATGCCAGTAGTAATAGGATCCCATATGGTCCCCGTGGCTAGAGAGGCATCCTGTCTGTCAATATCTTTAAGACAACTATGATGTCTTCTTAGCTCCGTTCTGTGTCATGGAATCCAGTAAAAGTTTAAGTCATGGATAGTAATTTTGTTTGCTGTGCAACTGTATTTTGGCATGGTTATGATTATAGGTTTAGACAATAAAGAGAATGTGGAATGCAAATCAATGGAAAGTGCAGTGTTGGCTTGGGAATGGCCTAAATGTTGTCTGTCTCTATAGTTAAAACCAGTCACATCCCAATGTGCTATACAGAGAAATTATATTTACATGAAAGTAAGAATACTAGATCAAAAACATAAGAGTGGAAGTATGCAGCCAGAAATATACTAGAGCGAAATGTTACTTGGAATAAACTAAATGTAATTCTAGCTACAGAACATGCCTGTGTTTCAATTTGTGATGTTTCATGAGTTCAGAAAAGTCCCTAGCTGAGACAAAAGTGGCTGGATTTCATTTAGATCAAGCTGATGTGCTGGAAAAATCTCAGCTGGCTAATCTAACGTACACACAACAGTTCGCTCCATTACGGTCCTAGTTAGCACTACAGTGGAAACTCTTGCTTAGCTAACAGGCTAACAAACAGATTCTGAAGGTCTGTTTACCTTTGTATAACCAAAAGACTTGAATCTGAGTGAGTAGTCTGTGCGGCGTATGGCTGTTAGTTTGCTAACTAGGCTAGCAATCCCACCACAACCAGCTCCGTACTATCCTAATTAGCACTGTTTGCTTATTAGTGAATGATGATAGAATTTACAGCAAGAGAAATAAAGCAAGTAGCACTAAGAATAAGCATTTTTTTTTAAATTGCTATTCAAATATAAGAATTTGTAAACTAGTACTACTACTATTTTGTACAAAAAAAGAATATTGCTATGAATAAACACAAAGAGCTTTGAAGTAATGAGAACACACTGGATTGAACCTTACTGGTTTGAAAATCAAAAATACCCTTTGGTGCGAGCAGAGTGGAAAATGCGTTTTTGTGTCATTTGCATTGGAAATATCTCAAAATGCCTCAAATACCTGAGTGAACAAGAGCGGGCACTGCCAAGCTGACTGTGGCCTGCCACCTGGATGCACCATGGTGCGATCTTCCTGAAATCCGATCTTCGACTGTCATTTAGAAAGCTTCAGTGCATGAAAAGAAGAAAAAACAAGGTGCTCATTAATCTGACGCTGTGTATTTATTTATTTATGTATGTATTTCTCTCATTTTTACACCTGCTTGCGCCCAGACTTGTGGTTTCAGTCATTCAACTCCCACGCCACTGTAGGCCCAGAGCTTGAGCGCAAGTCAATGGACCTTTGTGTTTTTTTTGCCTTTTCACATAGAAGTTGCCGGTAAAGGGAACGGAGAGTGAGCTGGCACAAAACTCTCAATATTCAGTTTCACACCAAAGTGCCTAATGAACTCTTTTTACGAGGCGTTCCGGCAGGTTTTTCACACTGTTCGGGCAACGGTTTAGTCACTTTGAGAGCACCATGTTTTGGAGTTTCCAGCCTTGGATGAATGTGTTCAACAGATACCATATTGAGATGCTAGTATAGGATGTGCCTTTATCACTTTATTTAAGAGCAAAGTGGTGCAGTTTGAGGTGCAGCTGTGCTGCTTTGACAGCAGCCGCACTAAACTGGCAGGTCGGTATGCAAAGATTTACACATAAAGGCCTTCGAACACTCAACGATAATTTCACAACACTTAGCCATGCCAATTTTCCTTGCAATTAGAGCTAATAATTGACACCTGCTTGCTAGTTACACAGTGCCTGATTGCAAATAATCTCTTTCAGGTGCTTTGTTTGCCAGCTTCAGCACCCCGGGGAGAGTGGCTCTCATCTGTGTTTTCACTGCGGGGTGGTTTTGTGTTTACTGTGAGATTTCCCCAGACTGCAACATATCTGGATTTGTTTTTCGCTTATGCCAGATTTTCAAAGGAATGCACATCTTAATAGAAAAAGAAATCACTGAGTACAACAACGATAGAACTACACACATTTCAAGCATATTTGATGCCATTAGGGTAAGTAGTTTTAGTTTAAAAAAACTAAACTACTGCTGCTGATCTTTTCTGATGTCCTAAAACCTAAATTTAATTTTAATGTTCTTGTTTGTTTTCCTTAATTTATCACCCTTTACATTATATGAACATATGAACAATTTGTGGGAGTGTGTCTGTGTAAAATGTGAATATCACTATTGTTTTATACACTACTGACTACACTTGATTCAAAAAATGTTTGGAGAAAATGTAAAAATAATACACATAATAATTTATTATACCTCACACTGCAATAGTTCAGAAAAAAATGGCAACCTGTGCATTTTACACACACACACACACACCCACAAATTGTACAAACAGTGAACAGAAAAAAGGGAAAAGTGGCCTCTTATATTTTTTCCCATGGCTGTGTAGTTCTTTCAGAGATACATACTGTCCACGCCAGTGAGGCTGTCCCAGGACTAGGGATCAATCGACACACTGATAGGTGATCCTACACAAACCCAGGGGACCATGAGCTTGCCATAGCAGGGCCATCAGTCTCTCAGGAGGTGCCCGTCTGGTGAGAGGACCCAGCAACCATGTTGCTCCTAGCAATCACAGAACTTGCCTTGGGAGCTGGCTATGCCCACCTGATGAGGCACATAGTCAACTAATCCCACCGATGCACCCGTAACCCACCAAGCGAGGAAGTCCCGCAGCCACACGCAGTGCCCACACAGACCCTTTACTGGGACTTAGTATAAGGTCAGGCCTAGCAGTCTTGATGAGAGAGACGTGCATACCGGCGTACACTAACAGTTCAGGGCAGCTGATAAGAAGGCAGCCACCAGGGAGAACGAAGAAGGACTAAGACACACAGGCCACTACAAACCAGGCAATAACTGAAAATCAGAACCAGAAAGACATAAACAGTTAACCACAGCAATAACAAACAGGAAGGAATGGAAAGGTAGGAGAGAGGGGGGCATGAGGGTGAACAGCCATCTGCCTTATTGTAGAGGCAGCTTAAATAGACGGGCACTAAGAAGGGCCAAATGAAACGAGGCTGGATGATACACAAATACATTAATATATAAGTTTTGCAAGCTGTTACAGACTAAAGTTGATTAAACAGACACATGTAATAACTAAATGGTCAAATGCAATGGAATAACTGAATAGTCAAATTTTATGTAGTGACCAATTTGTCAAATGGCACAGAATGACAAATTGGTGAAATATTATGGAATAAATAAACAGTCCAACGCTAAAGAATGACTAAATGATCAAATACTATGCAATAAATATTCATTCATTGATTTTCTGTAAAAACTTAAACCTTACTGGGATTGCGGGTACCGGGAGCCTATCCCGGGGTCTACAGACGCGAGGCAGGGACTCACCCTGGGTGCGCTGCCAGCCCACCACAGGGCATGTACACACACACACACACACACACACACCATTCACTTAGACGCTTATGGTCAATTTAGAATCCCCAATACACCTGATGCACATGTCTTTGGACTGTGGGAGAATCCGGAGACCCCAGATGAAACCCATGCACCACAAGGAGAACGTGCAAACTCCACACACACACACACACACTCAGACACAGACACACACACACACACACACACAAGGCCAGGACCCAGGTTCGAAACCCCAACCCTGGAGGTGTGAGGCAATAATGCTACCCACTGTGCCACTGTGGAACCTTATTTAATAAATAAATAAATAGTCAAATATTATGGAATAATGATCTGATGAATCAGTGGACCAATGTTATGTCATTATTAATTAGCCAAGAGTTCTGGAAACACTAAAAAGTCTGTTACATAATATCTTATATCCCTATTGCTATGACCTACAGTACATCTGAAATATGCATTTATGATTGGTGACACTACCAGGCTTGGGTGGTCTGTGTGTCACAAGATACCTCTAAGAAGCTTAAACCCTCTGGGGCACCGATGCCTGTCATGCCAACTGAATTAGATTCTGAGCGTAAGAGCCTCATTAGCGCTGCACTGCAGTGAAATTCTATATTAAATTACTGTATGTAGCAGAGGACACACTCATTCCTATGGCCCACCTTCTAGAGATGTGCAGGCTGTTCAGAGCTGATACGTTTTAAGGAACCTAGACAGGGAATCTGGGAAAAGGAGTAAACCCAACCTGTGCAGGGAGATTTAAGACTAGCTTTTCTGAAATAATTTATTTAAAAACATAAATCCTCAACCATTATCCCTTCTCAATTTGCTGTAGATTTATGGTGGTTAGAGGAGCACGTTATAATACTAAACACATCCTGCCAGGCCAAATAGCTCCTTCTGGCAGTAGTGCTTTACTCTGCTTTAGGATCTGTTGGGATGGAAATGTAATTTCTGCCTCAGTGTAGCATGGTGAGATCCAGTTATTTTCTCTCACTGAAGCATGAGAAGTTGTGAAATCACTTCTGTTCTGGAGATAAAATACACTTCATTTTTGTGGATGTAGTTCAGGGGTAAGTCTACCTCAGGGGCAGCCTAGATTTCCAGACTCAGAGAGGTCACACCGCAGTCAAATTTAAGGAAGTGGGAGAGGGTTTAAACATCAAACCTGTCATTTTCAAAATCTAATCTGAAGCGATTGCAGGAATGTGAAGTTTCCAATCTCCTGCTTCTCAGTCCCCTCTCTGTTCTCACCCCAAAATTGCAACCATGGGGACATCTATTGCATCTCCATCCTACTGTGGAGTTACTGGATTTCTGTAGGTTTCAGAGCTCAAGAAAAGGCCATTGAAAGCAACCAATTACAAACAGTTTTGGTGTTATATGTCGGGGGAGGCAATTGCCAAAACAGTGCAACAACAAAAACAGAGGAGGATATCTTGTTTACTTGCCTCTAAATCAGAACTGTAGTCAAGTCAAGTGACAATGAGTCCAAGTCAAGATGGAGTATAAAGATTTTTGAGTCCAAATGAAAACTGAGTCCAAAGAGGTTTGAGTCCATGTTAAGACAGAGTCCAAAGAGGTTTGAGTCCAAGTCATAATAGGCCATGTTATTTACTTCAAGTAGAGCCATTTCACTTGATTCAGCTGGCGACATTATGTCTGAAATGAAAATGATGAGCATGGGTGAATTGCAGCATGCTCAAACGAATACATAAAAATCTACAGATTTTGGCTTTGTTATATCATATGCCAACATATCAAATAACAGAGACCTACACAATGACTTCTACTACACATAACTACATAGTAAACAACTTTCAAAGTACAACAAAGCTTAAGGTGATTATAATAGCTCAAAGTAAGGCATAATGTTATCTAAACCACATCAACAAGTCTGTATCACCTGAATAAAGAACTCGATGCAGTTTGAGTGAATTGAGAGACGGTTTTTATGCAAAAAGATTTGAGTGATTATTTCTTTGTAGTGTTTGCTAGCAACATTAGCCTTATAGCTCCAGTGCTAAACTTAAGAAGTGAAAATTGCATCAGATGCAAATGAGCGGAAAATTGTGTAAATTAGTAGTTTTGCCAAATCATTCCTTTAAATGCATTTCATTTAAGAAATAAATATCTCTCTCAGTTCTTACTGTCCAAAATGTTCACCCTACCAATTTACACACACGCACAGACCTTAAACCTGGCATAGTTGTATGTCTTGGTTTTTGGCCTGTGTGTGTGTGTGTGTGTGTGTGTGTGTGTATGTGCCAGCAAGGTGAATAGTTTAGCCTACGCTATTATTCTTTTGTCATTTCACTCTTATTGTCTAGGAGAGAGGAAAACTTTTATATTTATTCTGGCTTAAATCTGAATCTCACATTTAATGTGAGCAGTAAATTCAATATTTAATTTGGTTTGAATAATTGCTCTCTGAGGACTGAGGAAAAATATCTGTTATTTAGCAAATACTGACATACAGCAAAGGCTAAATGAGGCACTAAATTTGGCATACTTAGTTTCTAAAAGGGCATTTAAAACAAATGATATGCAAAGTGATTAATTTATGCCGATTAAATGAGTCCAGCTATAGCAGAGTAGCTCGGCAGACAAATCCCAAGAACAGGGCCTGAGACTCAGATTCAACAGATGGCATTCCGCTTAATCACCGGAGAAGCCAGTGCATGGCACATAGCTTCGGATTTTGATTGTTACGCTGTTATTTTTTCTTTAATGCGTTTAATGACAGCTATGTGAGCATGCTGCGACTCATTCTCTCCCTTACACCCGTGTGGAGTGTACAGAGCCTGCCAAGGTGATTGCGAAACCCACCCAGCCAGGGTAAAACTCACTGACAGGAATTTCCCATTGCTCCACTATCAGCATCAGACGAGCTGAGTGATCCCAATTACCTCCTGCCCAAATGCTAAGAGCACCCCCCCAACACACACACACCACCACCACTTTCAGAGAAGAGAAGGAGCGTTTATAAAAGGTTCCTTCGTAAAAAAACACAACTTTCCTCGTCCCAGAGCGGGCCGTAGACCACCGTAACGAGGCTGTGCACATTTGAACGCACACTTAATTAGCGGATTCCTTATCCTCCCCAGCAGGGCGCCAAAATTGATAACTGTAGCAGCGGCTCCTGTGGGCTAACTACACTTCTGGAGAGTGAGACGGACCGTCTGGCCATCTGACAACTCAACTCATATTTGGTTTTGTGTACCAAAACCATGGTTTCCATATTCCAACCCTTGGAATAAACAGACTGCTTTTCTTACTGCACTATTAAGACTAATATAGTAATACAGCTCCAGAAAAAAAATATAAGACAATGCAAAAATGTTCAGTTTCTCAGGTTTCTGAGCTTTGCCTTAGTTTTTTAGAACTGCTGGTAATATTTCTCCTAATTTCCAAAATAAGAGAAATGATGCAGTGTTTATAGAACTGGAATAATTCAAAGAAAACAAATCTTTTGTTCATTCTTAAAAAAATGGCAATAATTACCTTTGTCGTACTTCTAGTAGTGTTTTACTATCCAACTGGTCTCATTGTGAGAGGAGAGTGTCGATTACAGCAGTGTTTCTATACTTTTCCTCATTAAGTAACCGCTTCAATCAGTACCTCATAAAGCAGAATGAGGTGTTTAATACATAACCGTATTTGTTATGTCCCTGAAGTATTGAGCAGGAACGATTTAACATCTTTTAAAGAGTCGTGACAACTTGTTGGTTGCAGATAACTATTCCCTTAGTATGTCTTTGAAAAACAAAAACTGTGGATGGGGAGTGTGGTGGGTGACCACAGAGGTAAGGGAGAGGGAAAGGGGGTGAACACTCAAAAGAGCAAACTTTGGCATGACTAAACAAATGTATCTTGTTTACAACTTTACAATAATGCTGACAAAATATATGCATTCTTTTTCAAAACACCTTCTCTCTTTCCTACAGCCTCAGCACACACACACACACACACACACACACACACACACACACACACACACACACACACATACGGGCAAGATGGATAGAAGGAAACAGAGGGATGGATGGATGGCTCTTGATTATCTGAACATACAGATATTACAGCAGGTGATATTAAAACTAGAGTGGAAAAGTAAAGACTCAACATCATTAACTTCACTAATATAACACTAAAACTCCATAAACAGGCCAACATTCATTAGGATTACTGCAGTGGTGATAGATTCTGTTGTAAGCTGGTGTAAAAGGTGAAAAGATTTACTCCATTGCCTTTCTTTTTCTAAATGGTTGGTGTGATCTTCCAGGGTTGGGGGTTCAAATCCAGGTCCTGGTCTTGTGTGTGTGGAGTTTGCATGTTCTCCTCATGGTGACGTGGCTTTCCTGCAGGGTCTGTGGTTTCTCCCACAGTCCAAAGACATGCGAGTCAGGTGAACTGGGGATTCTAATTTGGCCATATGTGTGAGTGTGTGCGTGAATGGTGTGTGCCCTGTGGTGGGCTGGCGCCCCATGCAGAGTCCCTGCTTCACGCCCACTGACCCCGGGATAGGCCGTGGGTACCAGTGACCCTAGTGAGGAATAAGCAGTTACAGAAAATGAGTGAGTGAATAAGGCTTGATGTGATTTGCTGTGGCAGATCTCGAGCAGCGAACCTTAACTAACATTACAGCTTGGTTAACTGATGACTTTCACTCTTATTTGTTCAGTGCAGGGAGAACACTGGTCATTTTACAATGGTCGAATAGGGTCAGTCACTTTGTATGGGTTTACTCAGGATTTCCCTGGAGTGTCCAAACCGTCTGACCTGTCCAGATTTCTTCCACTGACGAATGCCAAAAGAAGGTTGTTTATTTCCATATGCTGCGGCTTTGACAACCTTTGATCGCAGACAAAATCCAAATGTCGCTTGCATCGGCCCAAAGCAGCAGACCAAACATGCGGCGCGTTCGTTTTTTTGGCTTTTGCGAAGCAAAAGGGCCGCCTGGTTGCAGGGGACTGAGCGTCAGGGGATGAGTTACAGTCCCCATGGCCTGCTGCAGATTTCCTATTTGTCAGCACTTCCAAACAAGGCCACCTGTAGAGCTGGGAGCAGACACAGAGACTGGCTGTATATTATGCTTCTCGCATGCTTTGGATTTTTTTGGGCCGACCCGAGTTACTCTAAACAACTCCACGCTGCCCCGGCCCTGCTGATACCAGCTGGCACCAAACAAAAGCGGTTGCCATAGCGATGGCTGTCTCTCCGTCATGCTGGGTCTGAGAGCGGCTAAAGATGAGAGATTCATGCTTATTATTATAATCACAATCATCTTTCTCATTCTTTCGTTCTTTCTTTGCCTCAAGTCCCTCTTCTCATCTCTCTTCCTTTGTATCTCTCTCTCTCCATGTTTCTCTGTTTCTCACTCTGTTTCTGATTATTTTTCTTCATTCTTTCTCTCTCTCTCTCTGTCTCTATATATGTCTTTGTCTCTCTCTCTGTATCACACTCTGTTTTTAACTCGCTCTGTTTGTTTCACATTCTCTTCTGTCTTTTTCTTGCTTTCTCTGAGTATGTCTCCCTTTGTCTCTATCCCTTTTCTCTCTGTGTCTCTCTCTGTCTTGTTTCTCTCTCCCTCTCTCTGTCTATCCATCTCTATATATGTCTCTGTGTCTCTGTTTTTGACTCTGTCTCATTCTCTTCTCTCTCTCTGTTTTTCACACTGTCTTGCTGTTTGTATTTCTCATTCTCTTCTCTCTCTCTCTCTCTCTCTCTCTCTCTCTTTCTTTCTTTCTTTCTTACATTTTTTGTGTATCTGTTCCTTTTCTCTCTGTCTATGTCTCTTTTTGTCTCTCACTCTGTCTCTTTTTCCTCTCTCTCTTTCTCTTTCTCTCTGTCTCCGTCCTCTCTTTCTCTCGCTTTGTGTGTTTGTCTTTTACTCGCCCATCTCTCTCTCTCTCTGTATCTCTTGCTCTGTGTATCTCTCTCTGTCCATCTCAGCCCCCCCGTAGTGGAGGTTTAGTTAATAAAGGGCTCCAGCAGTGCTGTGCAGGCTTATGTTACAGTGAGCAGTGTGAGCAATGCAGTAAAGCTGTGGAATGAGTAGAGTACACAGACACTGAGCAGCCACTGATTTCCCTATAAATTGTGAGGAGAGCTCCGCTCAGACCAGGAGGCTCCTGTGAGGAACACACAGAGGCTGCCAGGAATGAAAGCTACGCTCTCTCTTGCTCTCTCTCTCTCTCTTTCTCCCCCTTTCTCTCCCTCTGTCTTACACAAGGAAAGTGAAAGCACACTCTATATGTGGACAAGTGAGAGCAAAAATGTTTCTCTCACCAGGGTCTCAAGTGCAAGGACAACATGTAACGAATCACAGAAACCTTCAGTATATTATATATAAAGCAATTAGTGTCTACACAATGGACACTGCAGTGGTTTCTCCTGACTCCAGATGTACAGTGGTAAAGCAGGTAGGGAGACTGTGGCAGGGCTGGACAGACAGATGGAGCAAATGGTGAATGTGGGGGCCAAATGGACTGGAATATGCAAATATTTCAGGACAATATTCTTTTTCAAGGTTGGTTAACAGTTGATAAAATAGAGTAGAGAGAAACACCACGTGGGATAATCTGGGATGTTTGTGGGAAAAGCAACAAAACGTTTTAGAACAAAGAGAACTTATGGCAAGTAAAATGAAGTAGAAATACTCAAATTCTGCACTATTTTTAGGTTACAATTAGAGCAATTTTGCAACATGGTACTACGGTAAGGCCTTTGTACAAGATCATGTTTGCCCAACAGACGTTCCAAATATTAGAAATATAAAATTCTGACAAATATATACATATGTCATACATTGTACTTTTCACACAAAGTGTTACGCTGATAATAGAATATATGTCGTTTTTCTCAATATTAGCATCTAGTGTAAGTAGGATGTCTCTCATAGCTTTTTCTATGTAAAGACACATAGAAACAGAGTGTGACGTCCCTAGTCAGCGGCTACTAGAGGCCGCCATCACCTGAACAAAGGGGACTTTAATTGTGACATGGATGTGGGAGTTCCCCGGCCGGATTAGCAGTATGGGTTCTCAGGTGGCCGGGGATTTAGTAATGATTGGGATTAGGTGGTGATTGGTGTTGGGTTAATGCACATTTTGTATAAAGAGCCTCTGAGTTGAAGTTACGGTTGTCAGTCCACCCTCACCTTCCCCCTGGTGTGTATCTGTCCTTTGTGTTGGCGTTTTGGCCATCATGTCATTTTTGTGTTTGCTTTTTGAAATAAAGTTCTTCTGGAGAAAATGGAAATCCACGCCTGTGCCTCCTTCCTGGATGGGTACATACCAACCGTGACACAGAGCTAGAGACAGGCGCCAATCAAGTAAAACCTTCATCACACAACTGCACATTCAAAGGCAAGGTCACAAGCTAGCTAATCCAATAAAAATTAAATTAAACATGCTATTATCAATTCATAATTACAAATTCATAGTAAGTTAATAACAGTTAACCTTAAAGACAAAGGTAGGTTTAGAAGTTTTCTCACTTAAGAATTTAGTACAATACAACAAAATGTGACACAAAAAAAGAGTTGTGAAATTTTCTAATAGACTGTACAGGCCAATTTGTATGAGCTGCAAACAATTAACATTAGAGCTAAAGACTCAGGTTTTAGGTCTCATCTCTGCATGTCTGGATGACCTCTTGTAATAGATGGCAGTCCACCACCTGAACCTGAATCCCATCAAGACTGAGCTGCTGTTCTTCCCTGAAATGACAGGTCCTCATTATGATCTCAGTGTCTTGTTTGAGAACTTCTTGGTCATTTGATCTAAACCTATACAAATATTCAACCCTTTCTCTCCAGGGAGGCCACCCAGGGACTTGTTCTGTCTCTTGTCATCTTAAGGATTCACAATTCCAACTTGCTCCTGGCTGGTCTTCCTTTGCAGACTGCTAGACAACTTGCAACTGATCCAGAATGCAGAAGAATGGAATCTTCAATCTTTCTGAGTTTGCTAATGTCACTCCATTGCTGTGTTCCCTTCACTGGCTTCCTGTAGCTGTTCACTTCAGATTTAAAACACTGTTGCTTGCCTACGAAGTCAAGAATATACCAGTCCAACCCTACTTTAGGGCAATGCCCAAAATACAATCACTTAGACCAGAGGTCCCCAACCTCCAGGCCAGGGACTGGTATTGTTTTACATGAAACTGGTACTGTGGCGCAAAAAAAGGTTGGAGACCGCTGCCTTAGACCTTCAAGTGCAGCTTGGCTTGACATGTCATCTTTCAGATGCCCACTAAAGACCCGCACCACACTCAAGCATGTGAATGAGCATTTGAATAAATGTTGCCCGCATTGGGAGTCCATGAGAGCACAATTTCGCTCTCTCTGAGTGGGCAGGGTGGCCCCACTCTCTCCTTATTACTGGTAACCTAAGCTACAACACAGGCAGCTGGTGACCTGGTGGTTAGGGAGTTGCCGCTGTGATCAGATGGTGGTGGGTTTGAATCCCAGGACTGCCAATGGCACCACTGAGTATCCTTTTCCAAGGTACCCTCCCCACACACTGCTCCCTGGGTGCTGCATTGCTGGCTGCCCACTGTTTCTCTTGGTGAATGGGTTAAATCCAGATGTGTGCTGTGCTGTACTGTGGTGTGTTCGCATGTGATGAATATGCACACTTTACATTTTACTAGTCAGCATATGACAGAATTGGTGGTTACTGTTTTCCTCCAAGTGTGTTGAGAAGTACTTGGGCATTGTGTCAGCAGCACTACAAAAACATGTGTTGGCCTTTCACGTAACATAGAGAAAGTTGGTATTGTGTGATTGCAAGACTCATAGCTTGAGAATGGAATTGGGCATGACTAAATTAAAGAGAAATTGGGAGGGGGGGCACTAATCTAGCACATGTGTTTAATCACTCTTATGCTTTGTTATTATCATCTGTAAGGTTTCGTCATTTGTAACACAGACATTTTTTGTTTAATAACTGAACGTTCTGGCTTAGTGAAACATACCTCAAAGTAATTATATTGCATTTATAATTAGTGGCATATTTTCCCAGAGAAATATGTGGAATATGTTTAGGAAATAAGCATGAAATCATCAATAAAAGAAAAACGAATGTAGCCGTCACTGTACCAAACATAGTTTATGTGCTATTGTACTTCTCTTGGCATCTTATCATCCTGAGAGTGGGTTAGGCAGGGGCCATCAAACGTGCATTTGCATGCTTCTGTATATGTCTGCTGAGGATATCAAATCACATCTTATCAAAACTTCTGACTACTACAGCCCTCTGGGATTTGGCCCGACTTGGCTGTTTGTTGATATGTCATAAACACAAGCATACTCTAATAATCTGAGTCTTTGAAATATGATGATTAGTTTATTGCTTTGTAGATAATGACATCAAAACACAAATCCAAGGGGTTTGGAAGTGACATATTTTGTCAGATCGCTTAAACGTCATCAGGAATTTTAGAGCATTACAGAAACGCAACTTTAAACTTTAAAAGAAAAACACATTTTCTTTCATTTTTTATAAATAAAAGTCGATGTGAAACATAAACACTATCAATATTACAAAATGTATCATTTACTTTCCAAATCACATGGTTCATATACGCAAAAACAGGCTGCTTTGAATTAAATGTTTTTGTGATGTCACAGAAACCAAATCCCCCAAAGGTGGGTGTAGGATAGCAAAACAAATGAGTAGCTGAGGAAATATGTGCCTTAAATCAAGGTAATAAAGATCACTGAGAATATCACTCTAGTGACAGCATTTGTACCCAAACAGAGTATAGAACCTTGTTTTGTGAAAGTGTACGTAAAAAATGGGGTAAACAATGATACATCTGCCCAAAAGAGCCAAACATTGAAGAGAGAATCAACCAACCACCAAATATCTACATGTGTAGGAAGTCTATCTGGAGATTTATCCTCCAACCATGTACAGCAAATCCCCAAAATCCAGCCAATACACTAAAGCATGCAGACCCTCCTATGCTCATCAAGGTGGGCTTTTGCAATAGAGCAAACAATTTTTAGTTTCACTTTGTTCAGTTTTCCATTCTAGAGATCCCACTAAATGACCCCCTTGATGTACACCATGTACGACTACAGCTCAACTTGACAATGAATTACATTTTTACATTTAGCAGATGCTTTTATCCAAAGCGACTTCCATTCCCTAACTACAGGGGACAGTCTCCCTGGCGCAATTTGGGATTAAGGTTCTTGGTCAGGACCCAGTGGTGGTATTCTGGAGGTAGGATTCGATTCCAGGACCTCTTGGTCTAGAGGTAAGTACCCACTAGGCCACCACCACCATAGTCGCCAATGACGAGCCGTCCTCTAGTCATCTAGTCCGTCAATGCTCAGTTTCAAGGCCACTGGATATTTTTAATTGGTGGACTATTCTCAACCTGACAATCAGTGACACTGAAGTGTCCATGATCCAAAGCAACATCGCTGTACCTGATCTGCCAGGACTCAACACATACAGCTATATGGTGATTGTGATTCTGGATAACATCTGCTCAGTGGTGAACCTCTGATAGTCTCTTTGTGCAGCAGCAGATGTATTCTGCAACTTTATACCTCTAAAGTGCACCTTTGTGGTAGGTGTTTCTGATAAAATGGCCCAAAAAACAACACAGGTCTATTCAAGCCAGTGTATATTTGTGTGTGTGTGTGTGTGTGTGTATTTGTCTGTGCATGTGATTTATTTTTACATTATCATCCATCATTGTGAGCTGTGAAACACACAAAAACACCTTGAGGCAAGAGTTATGGAAATGCAACATGAATCACACAGCCACATCATTAGACTAATTACCTTAAAGACACGGGGCAGTCAGGCATGTTGACTTAAGCGTGGAGACTGCGGGATGCGATGACACAGGCTGTCTCTGTGAGCGTCCCCATAATTACCCCCGGCTCTGGTGCGTGTCTGTCAGTGACAGGCTGCTCTTGCTAATGCCCGGCTCTCGGCAGTGGTGGGGGAGATGCTGTGGTGCGCATGGGGTTGGACAGGTTGCCTCTGCGTGGGAGAGTGGGAGGCCGGGGCTGGAGCCATCGGTTTAGATTGGTATCGTGTTAATGGTCCCCCAGGCTCCAAGAGGCGCAACTGCAAAACCATAAGAGGCTGAAGAATGCTGATCTCCCTGAATCAGTGTCACAATTAGAGACAATTGCACGTAGGGATCGGAGACAGGCATCCAGACACAATGTGTCCGCTTGGAGCCCCAATTGTTTCTAGGGATTCTTGGGTGTGTGTGTGTGTATATGCATGCCTGTGCATATAAATTTGGGCTGAACCATATTGGGAAAATGTCACATTATGATATTTTTTTGTGATATATGTGGCACAAGCTTACCCAAAAAAGTTTAGGGAGTAGCGCAGCAGTTGGGTCCTCTAACATCTTTATGGGCCCCTTTATATATAGGCCCCTTGTACTTATGCACATCTGGAAGTGCATTGATCAGAATGCTCATAACACATGTTTTATGAGTAAAATTTCTTTGGTCATTTGCATACACCAGGATTGAGTATTACACAGGCTTATATCATGAACGATATATTGCACACCGTTAAGTGCCTGAACCATATACAACTCGATATGTTTGCAACTCAGTCAGACAAATGTCTAGCTAGCTGTCTAGCTCTATGAAGCTGACTCGGCAACTTGCAAACTTCACAAACACCTTTCTAATGTCTAGAACAGCCAACCAGCCTTTTCCCATGGAGCTCATTCTAGCCCAGGGGCCAGAGACAACTGCCCTTCACCATAGTACACAATGCCACACTGCTGGGTCATTACAAGAACCATGTCAAGCATCCGGCACCAGTGTGTGCCTCCTCTCAACTCTGATGACTAGACAGGCATAGCACTAATGACAGTAATAAGGCCAAATCTGCTCCCCATTATCTGCTCTCTGAGTGATTAGGCAGTCAGGGAGGCTATGGCAGGACTAGATAGATAGATAGAGCGATTCGGGAATGGAGGGGCCAAATAGCCTGGCATATGCAATAAACAAATATTTCAGAACATGTTATTTCTCTAGATACACCACACACTGGCTCTGAATTAAATAAATATATGGATGAAAAAAACAGCATAAACTGTCTTAGTAGAACTGCTTCAATGCCTCCTGGCATAGATTCTTCACGTCTCTGCAACTGTACGAGAGGGATGGAACCTCATTCTCCTGAAAGATATTCCCTGATGTTTTGATGATCATAGCAGAGAGCCCCGTCTATCACATCGGTCTAAATTCTCCCATAGGTGAGATCTGGTGACAACACAGGTCACCAGATCTCACCTATGGATGGTGGAAATGTTATCTGGAAGAGACCATGTCCATCAGGATAAAAATGTTTCATCACAGGATAAAGGTGATCAAGTTGAAAAACTTCCATTCCGCCCCTCAAGACAACTGTCATTTGTGTGACATCTAATAAAAAAATATTATAAATATAATATATCAGTCTCACAATTGCAGGAATTTGTCCTTACAAGCTTGGTTGAAAAGCTATAGTTAACCAGCTGAAAACATTTGTAGATTTTGTGGCAGTGAAAAATCCAATTTAGAGAAGCATAAACTATTGGTCTGAGGTTAGTTTAGGTTAACCAGCTATATGGCCATCATACCAGGATCACAAACACAACATATGCAAATTTACAGTAGAAGGAGGAAAAACACTCTTTACTGTAAGTTAAAGTAACAACATGATTTTGTATTCAAGTTCTATTGGTCCATTTATCATGTTTAAAGAGCAGCTGGTATTTTCAAATTATGTAAAAAAAAAAAAAAAAAAAGAAACAAAAATCCGACCTAAAATGAGATGACAGGTTTTAAATCTGAAAATGACAATATGCTGGTTTTGCTGGTAACCAGAGATTCTAGTGTATGCTGTTTTTTTTTCAATGCATTGCTCATTTCTTATGTCTGAAATCCCTTATTTCCTGAGATACATCCAACAAGGTTGTGTATAAAAATCTTAATTCCACTGCATCATTGCATTTATGGCCCCTCAATGAGCTTACACACAGACATTTTGAAGGGTGTATTTGACATTAAGTGAGTAACTTCCCCATTACATACATCTGTGTGGTGAGACGTGTGTAATCATAGATTGCACCACCTAAACTGCTCAACATGCCTGGATTACCACATAAGAACGACCTGTCTCTCAAAGCAGTGAAATCAGATGCATTAGCTTGAGTCTTGACAAGCACATGCATGTCTTATACACACTATAAGGATCCCAAATGAGGGGGAAAATGCAATGTGTTTTTAACTCATCCACCAAAAATGCAGGCTGTTATCAAGTGTGCACAATCATCTCAACATAATCATCACAGTGGCAAGCGTACTTGTGTCTGTCGTGGCTGTGGTTGGATGTAAGACTAACATTAGGCAGCAGATCTGAAGGGGATCACTATGTTCTCTTGTAGGGTATAGCTGTTGGCTAATGTTTGTTGACAAATCATGAGGTAACCTGTTCTCTTCCTCAGGAATAGATGCTATACTGCTGAGCTAGCATGTCCGTGAGATTACTGCACTCTCTCTGGTTAGGAATAAGTGTTATAGTGTTCAAAATAGCTGAATGGTCTGGTGTGCCACTCTGCTCACTCATTTGGCATAGCTGATGTAACTGTTCTGGTGGGTTAAAATCAGCTAGCTGATCCAGTGGATCACTCTGCTCTCACTTCAGGACCAGCTGACTGCTGGGGCAGCTGGTGGCCTGGTGATTAGGGTTTTGCCCCAGCTGTCAGATGGTCGTAGGTTCAAATCCCTGGACTGCTAGTGGCATCTCTGAGGAACTCTTGAGAAAGGTACCGTTTCCACACACTGCTCCCCAGGCGCTGTGTTCCTGGCTGTCCACTGCTTCGCTTTGAGAATGGGTTAAACGTAGAGAAAGAGTTTTGTGCTGTTCACACTGTGTGCTGTGGTGTGTTTGTGTATGACTAAATGGTAACTTTACCTCCAGCGATAGTATGACAAGATGGGGCTACTTATCCGTGGCCCACCCTGTAGCTGTTTCTCACTAGGGATAGGTGTTATGTGGTTAAAATTAGCTAGTTGATCTAGTGGATCACTGTACTCTCAGGTCATCATCTGCTCGATTACTTTGCATTCTCATTAGCTTCTTTAGGGGCTAGTTAACTGATCTGGTGGATCACTCTACTGTATCTCACTATGAATAGGTGTTACAGGGTTAAAAGTAGCTAGCTGAGCCAGTGCATCGCTCTGCCCTCACATCAGCTGACAGATCTAGTGGATCACTGCTGTTTCTCACAAGTAATAGGTCTTATGGGGTTAAAACTAGTGCTGGATCACTAACTGTTGTATGTTCTGGGTGATTGATATGGTGGATCACTCTGCCGTTCCTGGGGGACTAGAATTAAGGGACGCACCTTTGATACCATCTTTGATACCACCTGTGGCTGGAAATCTTTGCTCTTGCCCGGCAATGTTCTCATAGAGAGTCCTTCCTTCCACCACCATCAGAGCACTGTGTCAGCCACTTATGTAGCTGCATGATGATGTGTCATAGTTAATGTTCCCCTCTGATGTTGAAGAACTTGACAGCGCTGCCTGCCTTGAGGCAAAAGATGTTATGGTGGGGTTCATATTATTTTTATAAACTCGTTTTAGAAAAGACCTGTAAATATATTTTACTATGGTACTTTTTTCTTCAGATAAACCTCAAACAATTTTATATATATATAATTATTTGAGCATCATAGATCATACATGTATATATATATATATATATATATATAATGTACGAATTTTTTGTCATATATATTATATGGACAAAAGTAGTGTGATGCCTGACCATTACACCAATAGGGACTTTAATGACACTGCATTCAGGAGTTGGTCTCTCTGCAGCTCCGCACCGCCCCCATTCTCTGGACTCTGAGAGGAACTTGTTTTACTATAACAAAGTAGATAAAACGTGAATGCCCTGCAGTGGCAAATGGCTTCTGGTGTTATTGGATTTAATTACATTAATGTTTAAGTTGAGATTTACAGAAATATTTGAACTGCAGCTGTGTGACTATGTTAAAGGGAAAACTGCTGTTAAAAAGCTTCTTATTTGTTTAAAGTGTCTGCAAACCAAATATTATTGCACTTTTGTTCACATAGCAGTACACATAAAAGTGCGCAATACACAACTTTTGAATTAATTATTGAATTTTGCGTATAACAATGCAATTAATCGCTGAAAACCATGCGATTAATCGCGATTAGTCATTGCCCAGCGTTAATATATATATATATATATATATATATATGTATATATA
>JBBJLS010000134.1:5704792-5721314 GCA_037577275.1 Bryconaethiops microstoma | reverse complement strand
GCAGCCCTAACTCATGACACAACTATACATAAAAGTAGTTTGTATATTAATGCTGGGCAACTATAAAATTTTAGGGTTTAGACTATAAGAATAGGCATTTTTAGGCTTTTTTTTTTAACCTAATCACAACATCGTGGTTTTTCACTATATGCAGGTGCTTTTGGAATGAATATATTTTCAGTTGCATTACATATTGTGTTAGCTTTGCGTTTGGATTCTCTCTCATTAAAATGTAAGATTAGGCTTGCAATAAGTTTTAGTTTTAGGGTTAAAGACATATCAATCTTTGTGAATTGTAAAATTAAAAGGCCTTCTGTTTGGAACCCCAACACAAAGTCCTTTTACTGTAGACTGTAGAAAAAAAATCATCTTTGGAGAACAGCATCGCCAAATTCTTCTGTGGTTTTTATTACTTAAACATTCTAATTTATTTTTTACCCCAGCTTATTCCTCAGAATGAAATGTTTTGTTACTTTGTTTTTAAGACTTTGTAACTGACCTCTGTTCTGACTGGTTGAAATGTATTGGCTTCTATTCTAGAAGCCGTCCGAGCTGAACACTCCTTATAACTTTGGTGCAAATGGGTGTAGCTAAACTTCTGTAAACTGTATAGACAGACACATGTCAGTTTTTGTGACATCACAAGAATGATTAAGTCAAACTGTGCTGTCTTTGCAGCTAATTTTACTTATATGATGAAAATACTACTTTTTGAAACAGGTGAGGAAAGCAAAAAGTGCTTAGTCCCCTGTGATGTAGGCCTTTTAATGAGGAGTTGAGCAAAATATCTACAGTGGTCTATATAAATAAACTGCTCTGTGCCTCTTGTTTATTTGACAGAATCCTCCTCCCTAAAATGACAAGAAGGAGGCACTATTTTGGAGGGAACTTGGAGGCACAGGAGCTCCGGTTAGGCAAGGTTGGAGTAACACAGGAGTGAGAGGGAGACAGCAGTAGCAGAGGGAAAAATCTGAAATGCTGCCTTGTCTGGTTCATAAAGTTCACGGTCAACAATCCGAATGGATTTCTCATTCTGCTGCTGGTGGCGGTATGTGCTGTGGTTTGACACGGCTTTGTGCAGTCCTAATACTCACATACACAGACGCACACACACACACACACACACACACAGCTCGCCAAAGTGGCCACCCTGCCATCACTCACTCCTCTCCTTGTTACAGTGTTAATAAACAGCAGGGCTGGCAAACACCTTGCTTCATTACAGGCTGACCAGAGCTCCACACCAGGCAGTTTCTAGTCTCTGCTGGGTGATGATGGGGCCGCAGCTGCTCCTTCGGAGAGAGAATTCCTCTGGCCTCAACTATCAGCCTTTCACGGGCCCTCACACTGTTAGGCCTGCACAGTGCTGCTATATTGTCCAATAATAGCATACAGTGTAGACTGAAGTATTGTAAGTTAATCTCCAAAATGTATTTTAGTAATGAATTATACAACCTCCTGAACTCCTGTAATTCCTTACAACTTTCACTCAAGAATAATTTCAATTTTCAATGTTTTTATTTTCAATCTTCAGGGTTTTGTATTTACAGAATAGTTATCATCAGGATACAACAAAAGTCTTGGAATTCTGGTATTTTTAGTTTTAACTTCTCAAATAAGAGGCATTCTGGATATTAATAATTACATAACAGTGATGGCTAGTCATGATATTTGATAGGAGGGCCGAAAAGTAGGAGGGCTACTCACACAGTAGCAATATCCAAAACTACTTACAATTTTTTTTCTCCAAATATGTTACATTTAAAGTAATTTAAATGCTAGTGTACACTTTAAAAAACACAAAGAAATATAAATGATCAATATCAATATTAGAATCTGCCACAACAAGGCATTAATCTGTCTCGGTAATTCCAGGTTTATTAAGTGGGATTCCAGACTTACCTGTATACTGTAAGCAGACAGAGACTCAAGGGCCAGAGGAGAAATAAAAATGAGAACTTGGTTATGAGGGATAGAATAGCAGTGAAAACACACTGATTAGGCAAATGAAATACACTCAGCCACATAACTGTCACAATTTGTAATTTGTGCGCCTTTTAACTCCCTGACCTCTGCAGTGGAAATGCAAATTGCTCGCATACCGCAAGCAGCGGTATGGCCCGGCTCCAGACTCGTTTCAGAGCAGAAATTTCCTGTTGCTAAAACGGAGTGTGGGATTAATGCTGTCAGTGCACTGTATGTCCAAGCTATGGCTGATGGGCAGGCCCAGCTTGTCTCTCCTCGTCATATCACACTGTAGCCTTCATCTCCACATGCTCATAATCTTCTAAAAAAGCTTTTCCCGCAAACGGCTTCTTAAGGTGTTATTTGAAATGTCTTTGCGATAATTCTATTAACGTTGTTTACACGTCAAGGCAGAGCTGCTGGTGGAGAAGGAGAAGGAGTGTGTTTGAATAGAAACCAAGCTTACGATACGCCACACTCACAGCCTTCAATGCTAATCCTTAGAAAGGAGTAAAATCCTCCAGAGGTGTTTTACTAGAAGCCCAAATGGATTTGTTATAAAAGCAAAGGCCAAGTACACATTAAAAAAAGGGCTAAAATCATTCATTGGGACGATAGCATAAGAGACACTCTTTTGGTTCCTTAAAGAAGTTTCCAATTGTTGGTTCTTTGAAGAACTATTTTTGGTGAAGACGTGTTGTGAGTTCTGCTTACGAGAATCTTTCTTTGGATGGTTCTTTCAAGAACCATTTTTGGTATGGTCAGTCAGCCAAGACATGCTGGGAGGGTTCCTTCTTGGCTCCACCAAGAACCTTTCAGTGAATGGTTGTTTAATAAAACAAATTTAGTGTAGTCGATCAGCCAAGACATATTAGAAGTTTCCTTCTCGGTTCTTTCAGGAACCTTTCAATGGACGGTTCTTTCAAAAACTTTTTAATGGATGGTTGTTTAAAGAACCGTTTTGGTGGAGTCACTTAACTAAGACATGTTGCGAGGTTTTCTAACTGGTTCCCTTCGAGAACATTTCATTAGATGGTTATTTCAAGAATCATATTTGGTGTAGTTCATCAGCCAAGACATGCTTGAAGTTTTCCTTCTTGGTTCCTTCAAGAATTTTAATTGGATAGCTCTTTAATTGAAGAACCTTTTTGCCATCAGCCAGCACAATACTTGGGATTTTCCATCTTGGTTTCTTCGAGAACCTTTCAGTGCAGGGTTTTTTTAAAGACCCATTTTTGTAAATGTGATGCCGGAATCTGAACCTTTTTGAAATGTAAAGAACCTTCACGTAATGTAAAGTCTCATCACGATGCAAAGGGCTTTTTTTTTACACTTTGTGGAAGATCTTGATTCTTCAAAAAACGATCCTTCACAGTTGCACGTCTGATCCACTGAGATTCTTCTACAACCCTTTTGACAACTTTATTTTTGTAAGAGTGTACGGCAGACACCTTTGGCGGCGAGATAATACCATTTTGAAAAAAATCCAATATTTGTAGACATAATTCTCTGGGCACGGGACAGGTTTACAGTCTCGTGCTGGCAGAAGAAAATTCCAGAAATAAACTTTCCAGACTGCGGGAGTGAAAACAACTCCCTTTCTTTTTAGTGAGCGCGACTGGCCTCGGCCCGATATTCATCAGTGAGGATAACCTCTGACCCCTGGAATCATATGACACTGTGTGGTGCAGATCCTGCTGTAGCCAGCCAGTCTGACTGTGGCAGCATCTCTCCCTCACTCGCTCACACGCCTCTCTCTCTCTCTCTCTCTCTCTCACCCTCCCCTTCTCCCTTCCCGTCTCTCCTTACCTCGCTCTATCTAGCTCGCTTTCTCCCTCCCATGATAGCTTTATTGGCATTAAATGAATAGTTGGACGTTTCAAATTTAAACAGTTTTCCACTTGTAGTCGATCAGCCAAGGCATGTTTGGTGTTTTGCTTCTTTTGTCTAGAATTGGAGCCGTAAGGCTAAATTCGCTGCAAAAAAGGAGATTACGATAGTCATCCAAGCCTTTTCCATAAATACATACCCAAAACGTCTCTCGGCCCTCTCTTCGTTAAGGTGGTGTAGACTTGTTAATGTGGTTTAGGACATACAAAACTTTGTATGAAAGTTCAAATTAGTCCCCTTAGTTTTCCAAACCAACCCTAATATAGCCTGAAATCATTGCCTGTAGTGGTGAAGGTTAGTTTTATAGCTCACAGTAAGTCATACTGCATCTTAAACCGCATCCACAAGTCTGGATGAGGTCTGAACAGTTTGAGAAAAGTTTTCTTTAGTATTCTTAAAGAAACAAGTTGGTGTGACTATTGACTTCTAGTGTTTTTGTTAATGACATTAAATTTGTAGCTCCAATACTAATCCAAAGAAACAAAATTCTAGATCTCTTTGCATATTGACAAAACATGGGGACAGTTGAAAATCATGTAAATTTCATTTAAACACAGTGTAGAGATATTTATAATAGTATATAATTGTACTAAGTTTAAAATGTATTTGTCACATGTACTTTCACTCATTTCTTTGCTTCTCCCTCCTAGTATATCTCAGTCTTTTGAAATACAAAGTGCCTGATTGACTTGTTAGAGAACTCACTCAGTCGCTCCATCACATTTAGCAGCTTAATGGTTCTTCACAGAGGGGCAATCTTATCAAAATCAAACAGCTGCTGATGCTTCATAACAGCAGTGCTTCTTGTCAATAACACTTTGTTTTCTCTTTTGGGTCTCTCTTGCCACATTCTGAGGATAATCGGTGCCGCATTTTCTACGTTTGTATTGTCACCGTTTGTATTGTAAATACGCATTAAAACTTTTCTAGGCTTCTACTAGTCTCTTGCAGCTGGAAAAAAACCCTTAATGTAGTGAGTCAACCAAGATGCTTGGTGTCTGAAGTTTGGTTCATTGGTTTGCACTGGAGTTATAGGCTTTATGTAGCTAGCATTCATACAAACTGCATTCCAAAATAATACACTTGCCTGCATCTGCATTAAAATGAAGTAATCTTGGCTAGACTTGTTTTTGTGATTTCTGACACTAGGGCATGTGGTTAAACAGAAAAACTGACATACACAGTAGGAGCCTGCAGAAGCCTGCATTTTTTCCATATTTGCAAAACCAAAGAATCAAACTAGGGACACTGAACATGTTTTCCCTGATCAACTGAAAGTTATCATTTTTATTTTAGGAGCATCATACACCAGTGAAAGTATCCAACTCTTGCGGCTTTCAGCCTCTCCAATCAGGTCAGTTCAGACGCTGCTCTTCCACACTGTGTGACAGACAGAACTTGCTGCTGACAGGCCTCTCTCATCTCTGGGGCCAGCACACACAGGCGCCCCTCGTAGGACCCTGATCCTAACAGATTTGATAAGGTGGAACCAGAGAGACTCCGGGTGAGCTATGTGTGTTTCTGAGCTGTATTCTTTGTCTAGGTCATGCTATCAGTGTCTGAGGCATGTTGGTACTACACTGAGTCTTAAATGTCGGTTTGCATGTGAACTGCGTGTCTATATAGTTCATTTTTGGCTGCAGTCCAACCCCTCAAAGCGTGCTTAATTATAGCCAATAATTACAAATTCCTGCAGGAGATTGAGAAATATTGCATTTTTGAGGTCTGCAAAATGCATTTGAAAAAGCAAGGAGAAATTCCCAGCATCCCATCATTGATCAGATTTCTCCAGACACTGGGCTTCATTCATCAGTCTGATGTTCAGAAAACAGCATACTTCATCTTGGGTGGGAAAGCTAGATCAGATGCATGGAACATAAGCAAGCAACTGATTCTGGTTGTAAGTACTGTACCTTTATCTACTATTTTATTATGAGTGTGAGTGCCTAAAGAATCCATAAAAGCAACATGATGCTAGATATATGTTGAAATGAAGAAATATCTTCTCCATCAATAGGCCTGCACATGTGCTTGGTTTGGTGTAATCTGAAATAGTGAATACTGTAATGGGTACAAAAACTATGTCCAAAAGTTTGTAGATATCAGTTCATCCAACATTTATTCTGAAATTCCACATTCAGGATTCAAGATTCTTCGTTTGAAATCGAAGTTTGTCCCCCTATTGCTGCAGTAACAGCCTCTACTCTTCTGGGAAGGCTCTACAGTGGATGTGTACAATTTGATTGCATTCAGCCACAAGAGCATTAGCATGGTAAGTACTGATGGTTAGTTCTGGATCACAAACGCCACTCCAACTCATCTCAAAGGTATTGGTCGGAGCTCCATCACTCCAGAGGGAACAGTTACACCTGACCACTGACCATTACTGGGGTGCTGGGGGGTTTATACCTCTCTGTCTGTCTGAGTGCTAACACATGATCATTATGTGCAATATCTTATTATTGTGTGCAATAGTCTTACCGTGTGAAACAGAACTACTACTATCAATATTACTTATATACTACTGATCTCTATTACATCCAATAACTTACTCCTAATGACTATTCATTTTACTAGTGATTCACTTAACTGTAAGTTTCTTAGCTATAGTATTTATAACCCAGCATTTGTGTATATAGCATAGTGTATTTCATACTGAGTATTTTTTTCAGAGTTTTTATTGGATTTATTTGGTCTACTTATTTTATATTGTTCTTGTCTCTGTGTGTCAGTGCAGTCGTAACATTTCCTCCGGGATCAGTTAAGTTTTCTGATTATGATACTGACTCTGATTCTTGGCATCGGTCATTAGCGACCTTCATGAGAGAAGGACTGTCTGGATACTTTGTTTGTTTTTGTTTGTGTGGCATTATAGCCAGTTGGGCAGCAGCATGGTTCCCAGACAAAGGTCAGCATCAGCTGTCTTATTTTGTTCAGATATGTTTAGTCATTAAAGACATTTCAACAGACTTTATGTGTATTGGAAGAGAAACTGAATGTCTCTTCACTCTATTAAATTGTGGGCTTTCTTTTCTTAAAAATTGTGATAAGGGGAGGACCTGATACACAGAGAAACGAGCAACACTGTATTTAAATATACTGGCTGGTAATGCCCTTGTCCACAGAGAAATCCGAGGCCACAATCTGTCATTAAAACTGTTTAATCTTATTAGATTATCATCCGATCATCAACGAGCCAGTAATAAATATACATTAATCAGACTGCTTGTGGTGTTCATTGTTATTGATTAGCCTTTATTTTAAAGCTGGTAAACTGACCCTTTTATTTACTTATTTGTTTAATTTCTTATTCATTTGGAATCTCTTTTGGAAAATATTGTTGTTGTAGTCTGTGACATTAAAATATTGGCTTTTAAAAAAGCCACTCTCTCTGATTTTATTTTTAAACTGTTTATTATGTGCCCAGGCAGAAGTGGGCCTGTCGCCCCCCCGAAAAAAATCCTGCTTTGGGCCCCCCAAAATACTAGACCTAGCCTTGAATATCCTTGTTTGCTTTACTAAAGAGGTTAAATAATTTGCTCACTGCGGTTCGCCTAGGCAAAGACAAGTCCTGTGGAAAAATCCACTACTCATTGTCCATTCCTCCCCTTGTCCAAATGCATAATGTAAGCTCTATGCACTTCTGAGCCTTGAGGCTAATTTGTCAAGTCACAGGGCATGTCTGAAGTAGAAGAAAATAGAAAAAATCTGGCAAATGAACTTTAATAAAGATGTAAAAGGTGTTCTTAGCGTACAGTTACAGAAATCTTAATGAACGCTGACATGTTTACATTGTTGTTACACAATTTATCATCAAATCCGTGCACATAATGTAATTGATGAATGAGGCCCATTTTTCTTGTCATCTGTCCGAGACCAACAACTATCAGTGCCTGTGTTTGGCAGGCAGTGGCCGAGCCTCTGCCACTCTTCATTTTCCCACCGTATACAACTCACTGACTGATCAGGGCTTATGAAGCATTCTTCGTAAATTAGTCATATTGGAAGTGGAGTCGGAGACACGGAGCCAGCGTGTGTGTGAGGGCAGGCAACGCTAGCGGGAGCAGGACCCAGGGCGTGAGGCGACATGTTTGGCTGCTGTGCCCTGCCCCAGCTGGGGCTGGGAGGTGCTGCAGTAATTAAGGCCTGCTGTGGTAATGCTATGCACAGAGCACCCCCCCCCCACCACCCCCTCCCACACACACACAGCTCATGAAGTTAGTGTAGAACTCATTAGCATTAGCGCCTGAAACTGTCTGACTTCAAACGCTCCCATCTTCCGTTTGTATGAACCAAAATTTGAGCTAATGATTTGAATAAGTTTCATATGACTGGCCGTTCTTAAAACCAGTGGTAAAGCAGGACTATTACAGCTAGGCCTTTGGTTCAAACCATAAAAAAACAAGACAAAATCCCGTCTTTACAGCCAGAACCATTACAGTAGTACAAACTCAATCATTTCGTACCCCCCACTTTTACCCCCCCGGACTACAGCCGAGATTTAGAGAGCAGTGAGCGTCCCCTCCAGACTACCCCCCAGACTATAGCCGAGACGTAGAGCCCTGCATCCCCCTAACATTAAAAAGGCTTCCGGAGCCCATGTCTACAGTAATACTAAGTAATACTGACTAGTGCCCTTATTTGATTTCTAGTAATATATGCCAATACTGATCCAAATGAATATTTTTGGCCTGTTCTAGATTAGACAGAGGCATCCATAGCCTGTAACAGAAATATTAATATACTTTACCTTGCATGTAGCATTTTTGTAGTGACTCTTTCAGTAAAGTGCCCTGACATAGAATTACCATTGCTCTGTTTAGACAGTGATGTCTCAATAGTTTCCAGAGAGCCTAGAGTGATGTATTTTCCTCACAAAATTGCTCCCACCCACTTTAAATCAAAATATGGTTAACTCCAGTGTCACTACTTCTAGTTCCTGAAGGACCAACCAATGAGAGATATAACCTGGCTGTACTGTTGCAACTGAAGACTTTGGGACCAGTATAGAGCACTGTGGAGCACAAGGTCCCAGTCAATCACATGCAGCCCTGCTACTACCTGAGCATGACGGCTGGCTGCTGAGTTGGGGTCTATGCCAACTCACAAGTGGTTTGCAGCTGTCAGGAAAGCCTTCACTTGGACCTACCCCACTCCAGTCCACTCACTACCCACCACTGGTGGGGTGGTGATGGTGGGGGGCTTTTAGAGAACGTGTGAGGTAGGACCAGGAGGACAGCTTAGGCCTTTTCTGAGAAGAGATTGTTTTTGAGCAAGGCTACACTGACGCAAGCTGCAGCAGAGCTGTCAGGCGGTGTGTGTGTGTGTGTGTGTGTATGTGTGTGTGTGTGTGTGTATGTTTGGGTGCATGGCGCAGTGGGCGGCTGCGGAGTGGATTGGCTCTCGGTGGTCGTGCCCAGAGACTGCGTCTGTGTTTCCAGTGGCTAGGCTGGTAGGCCATGTACACTCTGCTAGCATGAATGCTGCTTTGTCAGGATTTTTCCAACTGCTGCAGCTGTCTGTCTTTTCAGTGATGTCTTGGGTGTTGAGCTAACACACTTGGTCTAGCATGCAAATTGGTGGCTTAATGACATTTCTGAAAATGGATGCAGTTGCTGCCACGCAACAACATTATCGCTGAGCACAGAATCACCCATGATCGGCTACACAAATCCTCACAAAGTAGCCAATGAACACTTTTATGAGTGCTATTATTTAACTCAACAAGTTAATGGATGCTCATTGATGGAGATGAACATGTTTTAAGAGGGCATTGTATAAGGAGCAGTGCTTGCATGTCACATTTTGCTGGCCTTGGCTCAATCTTCAGTCCAGTCCCCTTTTTTGAAAAATGTGGTACTGTGATTCCAGCATCTGTTCACAGCAGTCTGATCTAAAGGTGTTGTCAAATTTACAGGCACTGATTAGCAGTTATAGAGTCTGTACGGAGTCTATACGGATGGATGTGTGACAGAGGGAAGAGTTATTGAGCCTGATGGCAGTAGAGAGGAAGGAGTTCCTGTAGTGTTCAGTGGAGCACTTTATGCTGGTAAGTCTGTTGCTAAAAGTTCTTCAGTTCTGCCACCACACTGTGGATCGAGTGATCAGCATTGTCCATGATAGACTGAAGTCTAGACTATCTTCTCCTTTCTGCCAAAATTTCTAAGTTGACAAGTTCCTCACCCAACTCTGCGCCTGCTTACTTGATAGGTTTTTTGAGTCTCTTGGTGTCTTCATAATTCATGCTGCCACCCCAGCATATCACACCATAGCAGCACTCTGATCCAGTTATGTTGGTCATTGTCAGACTCACAGTACTCTATTGGTCACTGTGGGGCCAGGCATCTTTTGGGGGTGGAGGGTGGGGTGATGATTTCTAGTTTGTATACATAGGGAATCCTCACAAGGAGCGACTGGATTTAAAAGTGATATACACAACTGTTTCAGAAATGTTTGGAAACAAATCTGTTATTGTTACTGCATGTGCGTAATAACTTATACTATGTTGATTTAATTATTACAGACAAAAGGTATTTGATGTTTATTCAATATATCAAGAGTTCAGTATAAAAGATGTTACTGAATACTGAATAATACGCTCAGGCCTGACGCCAGGGCCAAATTATGAGTATGATGTCTGAAAATCATAAAGTGGCTGGGTGGGGGACATGGATGTGCAACTTTTTGGCCAAAAATCTACAGTAGATCTGTGAATAGTGTAATTAGTAGAATGTGATGATTAAGTGCTGGGGCATTGCCGCACTAATCCCACTGACGCCAGGCCTGAATGTTCTGTAAATATTGACATTTGTTTTGGATTTTTCCTTTAACTCTTTGCTATACCACTTTATTTGTCCTTTTAGAATCATATACAGCATTATTCATCATTCTGAAGACATCTAAAAGATCTTTATTTTCACTGACATCTTCCTACATATTTGATTTCTGTAAAATCACACAGGATTACCATATTAAAATAATTTTGTTCGTCTCCAACTACAATGGTTTCAATAATAATGAGAAAACATTGATTTTAAATTGTTGCACAGCGATTTCAAACTTTTAAACTGTTGGGTACGTCCAAGTTGAGGACTTGTGTCAGCGCCTCGGACTCGAGTCGTACTCAAGATCAAAACCGATGAAACTTTATTGTTGAAAATAAATAAAATGTTTATGGCTAGTCATGCTGAAATTACAGACCATTTACTAAAACCTCAGCAGTGATCCTGCTTTTCTAACATCCTGCTTAACATTCCTGAGAGAAGTTTAGTATGAGTAGGTGAAAAGTTCAGTATGAGTAGAAAAGTTCTGTAGAAGTAGATGTTTAGGTGGGGCTAAACTTCTGCCAGTTGAAAATATGTAAACAGGTTTTTGTGGCATCACACCAAAAAAAAAATTAAAACAGGTTGTTTTTGGAGCTAGGTTCCATATATGGGCTGCATGAAACATATATTTTGATATATTTATTAAAACTATATAATATATGAAAATCAGAATTTGAATCAGAAAACGGAGGAAATTGTTAATGCTACAACTACACAGACTCACAGGGACACTAAGACAAGAACAATGTAAAATCTCCAGAGATACACAGAAAATGCTTAATACTAATTACACTATGCAGTGAAACGCCGTTGGTCAGTAAGAGTTTACTAGAGGTTCACTCTACCATGTCAGTGTGTACACATATTGGTGACCTAAGTAGTGACTTTGGACACACTATTACGTAAATAGTGACATTTGTGACATAAGTAGTATCTAAGTAATGATATTGCACGTGATAGGACGATTGCACATAATAAGCAATTGCACATAATAATATAGACATTAAAGATATTACACATAATGATAATGATTTAGAACACAAAAAGAAATTGCACATCTGAGAAGCAGCAGGTTATTGCACAGATTATTGTGTGGGTCTGTGACAGGGGAGATGTTATAGAGTCTGATGGATTGGGCGTCTGATGGGGAGATGTTATAGAGTCTGATGGATTGGGCGTCTGATGGGGAGGAGTTATAGAGTCAGATGGCAGTGGGGAGGAAGGATCTTCAGTGAAGCACTTTATGCTCGTGAGTCTGTGGCTAAAAGTACTTCTCAGTTCAACCACCACACTGCGTAGTGGGTGATGAGCATTGTCAATGATGGACTAAAGTCTAGACAATGTTCTCCTTTCAGCCAGCTTCCAGGTTGTCGCGTTCCTCACCCACCATTTAGCCAGCTTTCTTAATAAGTTTGTTGAGTCTCTTGGTCACGTTTATGCTGCTGCCCCATATATTCACATGATATCTAATAGAACTACAGAAAGGAAGCTGTAGCTAAACTGCCCCACAGTCCACTGATGGAAACACTCTTGAACGTAATACTAGTTTGACAGCCTTACACAGTGCTCTTTGTCATCTGACACTTTAGTTAACCAGGTCTTGGCATGTTGGGAACATATGAAGGAGCTGTGGACAAACCCAAGATTAGGGAAGACAGTAAGGATCGGCCCCCAGGCCATGGCCATCCCAAAGGTTAAAGCCAGGCAAAAAAAAACAAAATGCAACTGGCAGAGCCAGTGTCTCACTAATAAGACTTCTGCTATTAACCTGGACTGACAGCAAGAGAATTTGAGGAGGGAGGCTGGCTCCAGCGCACTCAGTCAAGCAGAAAGCTACCAAATGTAGAGGCTAACGCAGGTCAAGTGATTTGGCGCCTTGGGTGTATTAAAGCTATTTACAAGAAGCCGAAGGATTTACGGTTGCTTTGGCGCGGTCTGCTCGTTTATATGACCTGGCACTAGGTGGTCGTGTTTTCTGACCCTCTCCATCATTATTTCGAGCCAATAAAAAATGTTTCCTTTCATATATGTTTGGGACGTGGGTGAGGGGGTGACAAAGTGAGGTATTTATTTGCTGCTTCAGTGGGGCTCTGCATTGACACTCACACAGGTTCTTCTCAAACTGCAGCTCAAACAGCAGATACAAAGCCTGGGACATGGCATATCCATGTATGGATAGAAATGAGAAAACTGACCAATTTATATACATTTACAGAGAATTATTAAACGGTCTGATGCATTTTCTTTTCAATTTTAAAGACAAAAACAAAAATGGTAGATCACTTTAACGGTGCGGTACTCACATCTTTGTTGATGCTTCCACCTTGTGGATGCAATAGTTAGTACATATAGAAAGGTCACTTAACTTTACTCGTAGATGTGACAACTTGCAGACAAAACTGAATGCAGGGGTGCCCAAACACCCCTCTGACTTTGGGGGACCTAAATGTGTTGTTTGTCGTATGCCGAGGGCTCAAATCACAGCACAGCTAGCCTTTCGTTTTCTCAGGTCATCAGTACACAATCATATACAAGCATTTTAACAAGCTGGTTAAAGTTCCGTTAACGAAAATACTTGGAAAAATGAAATCTTAAAAGAAAATTAAAAAATTGAATCATACATGTTTATTTTGTCATTGGGTGAGGGAGTGGAGAGTCTTTGTTGGACAATCGGCCAGTGATTCAGTAATCATACTTTTGTAATCTATGAATCATACACTCTTTAAATAGTTGACCATTTTACACAGCAAGGAGCATCTAAGTTGATTCCCAAGTTCTAAGATGATTGCCCGAAGGTGTTAGTGTGTGTGTGTGTGTGTGTGTATGTGTGTGTGTATGTGTGAGTGTGTTTGTGTGTCTGCCCTGCGATGGACTAGTTTCTGTTTCTCTGTTATTTGCCCCATGAGTGCTGGTAAAAGATACGATAAGATAAGATAAAATAAAATGACATAAAATAAGATGATTATAAGCCTTTTTTAAACCCACTTCAGCAGCCCCCTTGACTTTGGTTATAATGAATGAATGAAGGAATGAATGATCGAATGAGGGAATGAATGGATGAACGAATGAGGGAATGAATGGATGAGGGAATGAATGGATGAACGAATGAGGGAATGAACGAATGAGGGAATGAACGGATGAACAAATATACAATATATAAACACATTTTTTCCTGCTCACCTGTGCCTTGTTTAATTACTTGTTCCGCTCTTTGTAAATGGCAGAATTTGCAATTCTGATCCATAAAGGAATTTAATGTAGGCCCAGATTATGCTCAAAGGAAGCAGATGAAACTGCCAAACCTAATTGTGGATCAACGTGCTACAGTTTCTTGACAAATCCACATATCAGCTCGAGACAGATGCCAGACAGCTGGATCTCCTCATCAAGGGTTCATGTCTTCTGGTCTGACACTGAGTTGCCATGACTACACTGTCTGTACTGTTCTGGCTTTAAATAGGAGAGTTAAGATTGTCAGCTTTTGGGCACGTCCTCAACAGTTTCTTGGTCTTTGAGATCCGATGTATGTTCAGGCGCCAAGACAGATACTGCATGCTTTTGTACACCAGTTTATAAGTTTATCTCAAATATATTTGAGACGTTGACATACCACCATATTGATCGCATAAATAAAATGTGGATATTTGGTAGAGCATTGCATATTCAGAATAGTCTGATGTAAAGCCAGACATCTGCATAATTACTAGTAGCCTAGTAGCTGAGATGTCATAAATAATTATTTCATTGTGATGAAAATGAGCCAAAGTGTCCAAATTCATGTCATAATTCACTGATAGCATGTGACAGACTGGGAGCTACAGCCTTGGCTATAAAGAGTCATTATCATTGCATTATTATATCCTGCTCGGGTGATGCATTGGTTCAGCCCATTGCCACTGGCAGCAGGTGGTGCAGTCCTCTAGGCATATAATGGACCATTAACTGCATCATGTCAGCCCCCTAGTGGTAGACCCACTGGCAGCCTGGTCAAGTAAAACACTGAAAGCCATGTTTCTTAATTGTGCTCTCGGGGTCCCGCTTCCCTATGCAGGTTCAATGGCCCCTGCCCCCACACCTGGTCCAGCTCATTAACGAACTACCACGTGTGTTCTGGTGGGAATTCTATAAATTTTCCAGAGTGTCTGCAGAATTAAACTCTTATAAACAAAGTTGATCAGAGTAGTGAAATGCCCCATTCTAGGGAAAGCCCCCAAGTCAGGATTGTTCACAGTGGTGGTGACAGGAACCGAACGTCCTAACATATGTTTTTAACTCATTCAGTGAACTTACATGTATGTATAATATGGTGATGGGTTATTGACAGATTTAAAAAATAAATCCATTATATGTTTTAGGCCAAAAGCCTCAGGAAGTTGTAACCTTCACGTGTAAGGATCTTCTGTTAAGCATGTTTTAGAATCATTAAAGGCTTCTGACATCTGGTTTCTGTCAACTGCTTAATTATGCAGTCATTTGGAAAAATCTGTGGAATTCCCATTAAATTCCCATTGAAACAGCACAATAACACCACTGGAACATGCATATCCAGATTATGCGAAGTAAAGCTGCCATCTGCTGTCTATTGCTATAAAAAAAGAGGACGATTATAACTCAGCCAGAGCTCTTTTGGGAGGAGTTTCTTCTCCCTGCGTCTGTTTGTGTTTCCACTGATTGCTCCAGTTTCCTCCCACAGTCCAAAGACATGCTTGTCAGGTGTGTTGGAGAGGCTGGTGTGTCTAGGGTGTTTCTCTACGCCTATGAGTGCTGGAATGGGCTCCAGCACCCCTCGCAACCCTGGTTAAGGATAAGCTGCTCAGATAATGGATGGATAGATTTATCTCTTTAATGTCCCATGTTATTTGTAACTTTCTTTGAAAGATGATAAAAAAAAAACCATATTGTTCCATTCTGTGCAGAATCTCTTGTGGTGGCACGCAAAAATGATCCTGACTTGCTGAATTTTGCTTGGTTATGAGGTTAATGACTTTAAAGTCATAAGATAAGATAATATAAGATAAGATGGATATAGCAGTGAAGAAAGTGCAATAGCAGTGAAGAAAGTAGAAGCAGCATAACCAATAGAATCAGAGCTATACAGTATAACAGTATTGTGTGTATTTTATTGCACAAGAAATATTGCACATGAGCCATTGCACTTATCATATTTCTTTTCTCATTAGACAAACTGTGTTTCCCTGGGAAAGTTACTGGAAAAACTCTCATGTAACAGTAACATTTTGTTTACTGGAGTGAGTAAAAAGCTTTTATGAAATATAAAATGACATTTAAAATGAATATTAAGTACAATATTGTGTGTTGGCCACATCAGTAATTATGGTGTGCACAGATGAGCACAAACATGTTTTTCTAATAACTGAGATGAGCCACACAGATGCTTTATATTTGGTCTGAGCAGATGGCTATTATTCTGATAAACATCAACATGACTTACCAACTATTTATTGTACTCTCTACTTCAATGGGATGGAAAAATGGTGAGAGTTACTTCAACAAGTACAGGACCAAAAATGAGCTAGCCTAAATGTGTGAAACAAGTTATTACATTATGCCTAATTGTGCGATTGTAAATGAGGTTTGCTTGGCAGAATGGGGCTATTGTGTTTTCAATTAGACATAATATGGAATTGGAGTCTTACTTGTTGTCAGGAGGTCTGAAATAAAGCTGAAACAAAGAACAAGGTAAAAAGATCAAGAACTGTTCCTTCATTTTCTGACATCATCATGGTGCCCCCCGAGGCAGACTTTTTTGCTCGCTCCGCTCTCAAATGCCGGCTTTCTTTTGTTTTTTATGTGTTCTCTGTTCTTTTTGCACTGGACAAGTG
>JBBJLS010000134.1:5692798-5704692 GCA_037577275.1 Bryconaethiops microstoma | reverse complement strand
ATTTTTTCAATTTTCCTTTTGATGTGCTATCTGTCACTGTTAAAATAAACCTACCATTAAAATGATACTGTTCTGAGTTTTTCCATTTCTTTGTTATTGGACAAACTTACAAAATCAGCGAGGGGTCAAATAATTATTTCCTCCTGTATGTGTGTGTATATACACTGTATAAACATGCACACAATGGAGCAGCAGATGTGACAGCATCTTTGAAATCACTGGGGCTGAGAAACAAACCAACATGAGCTGTATGGCTCTATAAGGCATCATCATGGTCTCTCATCTCATTAAAATGTGAAATAAAATGTTGGAAATCCACAAACTACATAGATCATGATATTATGAACTCTGCACCCCAAATACACTACACACTATTTTGAGCCATTTTGACTTACAGTACACAGCATCCTATAGATAGCACTCTGCATTATTTGTGTGTAGAAATCATAATGAACCAATTAGTCCCTTTTACTTTATCTTTCTCATGGCAACATTATGAGTTTAAATTAGTGCCAAGTTACATTTTTTCATCAGTAACTTCTTTCAGCAGATCTATACGACAGATGAACTACTGGGTTTGCACAGTTGTAAGGGAGATTAAGGGCTGTGCATGAACGTTACTTTGGTACAAGCTATAGATATGCAGTTAAAGTGAGGGGACCACAGGTCCAGTTTTGCTTAGGGCCATGGGAGGGCTTGGACCACCACTGGTCTTTACTGAGGAACGGTCCCAAATGACTCATTCTGTACTCTCATCAACCATCATAAGAGAAAACCCATTGCTGTTTTGTAGCAACACTGATAAAAGTAGTAAATATAGAAGTGCCAAAGATTAGATTATTTTTTTTAATACTTTGAAGGTTAGACTGGAGCTAATTAATGACTGAGACTGCATCTTTACACCGGGTGCAATTCATTATGAAGCTGATTGTATATGGTGCTCAGGCACTTTCCTTATAAAAGTAGCTGAATGGAGATAGATAAATGTCCAACTGCATTCAGTTAATTGGGCCTCTATACTCAATGCAAAACCAATTTATTGTTAATAGTTTAAGCTGTAAAGTATAAGTGTAAGACAAAGCAGTGCTCTTTATTTCTGTACAGACAGTTCATGAAAACCACTGAATGAACTTCCCATTCTGTGTTATTTGCTCAGCCACAATGGTGGTCTCCTTGTGGGTGGTGGTGTTGGGCAGTTATGTTACATTCAGAGCTCTGGAACAGCCAATATGCTCTTCATTGAAGCAGATTTCGTGTGGGCGATGTGTGTCTGCTGTGCTGCTGTCACAGTTGCTTAATTGAAAATATGAGCTGTAGTTGCTTTGGGGATAAATTACCCAGCCTTTAATTACAATAAGGCTTATGCAGGGCCATAGCAGAGAAGATACACTGAGCAGCATATTGCACAAAATGATATCTTTAGGACTGCTGCTTGATTTATTATGCCTAAAACAAATCAAAATTACTGAGATTGTTGTGCATGTAAATCTAAGGGTTTTTCAGTGGTCTGTAGTAGGGCCGTTACAGGGTCATTATTTATTTTAACAATATCTATGTGAAGAGCAGTATCATAAAGCTTGATACAATTAAAACACTTGTCACATTTGAGTACTGAGGGGTCCATATTTGTGCAAATTAACAACATAATGCCAGGATATTACTAACTTGGTCAGACCCAAACCCAATCACACCCCCAATCATTTGCCATGCTGGGTAGGAATGACAGTGACTGTGAAAAAGTGAAGCGACACAGTTCCCCATTTCCCTGTCTCCATGTTGGAAAAGTACTTACAAATTTTTTTGACCTTAAGCACAGCCCAGTGTCGCATTTTTGTGTTCTAATACTATTTAAATATATGTATACATATATATACAAATAACTTATTTTTTTATATATCAAATAAGTTCACATTTCAAGTTCAAGTTTATTTATAAAGCACATTATCATATACTAAAGGTCATTCAATGTGCTTTACAGAAATACAAAATAAAGTAGAATAACAGCAACAATATGCACTAACCAGGTTTTGTTTTGTACTTTTATTTTGAAGTCTCATGGAGCGTTTAAGTATGAATGAATCACAGCTGTGTTTAATTTGAGTTTAGTACTTGTGTTTCCTTATTGGTGGTTGGGATTTGTGTTATGTATATAAGGGGTTGTGTTTTATGTTCTAGTGTGGGTCAGCCCTCATCCTGAGTGGCTGTGTTTGCGGTCCCGTAGCTCCTTTTGTTTTGGATTCTGGCCCTCGTGCCTTTTGTGTTGTGTTTTCTTTTGAAAGAAAGAAAGAAAGAAAGAAAGAAAGAAAGAAAGAAAAAGAAATGAAAATGGATGCCTGCTTCCGCGCCTGCCCTCATTCAGGAGAAAGGGGACCCTGTGATAATGAAAGAATATTGTAAGTTCAATAGAAGTGCAAATGTTTAAAGGAAAATAAGGAAAAACAAACTGCGGTTACCAAAGAACATTCTATAATTCTATAATTAAAATCAGTTGTAAGAAAAACTACCCTAAGTGGTGCGTGTATAGGTGACAGGCAATGGCCCCCCCAAAGCAGTTATTAGTGAATCAGCCCCACTAGAGCTGCTGTTTTGCACATGTTTCTATAAAGACAAGTAGCAAAAAAAGAGCAAACAGGAAAACTGCACTTTGCAAGTTGTTGCCCTGCCAGCCAAAAGCATAATTTTGCCTTCATATGTAATTAAGGAGAGCTAACATTGATAAAAATGTTTATTCTGTTTAAATGCTTGTGGCATTTATCGAGAAAGCTGCAGCTGTGCTGTGTTAGTTCTCAGCATGGCCGTTATTTTTAAGAGGTGTAAATCATGCAGTGGGTTCTCACTCCTCAATTTTCAACCCTTTTTGCTCACAAGTAGCTCAGCATAGTCACAATGTTTCAGACACAGACAGCCAACTGTCCTAGTTACTCAGTTAATGGAGATTAACCTGCGAAATCAGAATTTGTCAATGATCCCTAGAAGGCCTGCAGAAAGAGGTACGTTTTTGTGTAAAGCTAAAGTCTGTAAAGTTTTGCCCCGTCATGTTCTTGTGCTCTACGTACCTCCACTATTCACATTCCCCATGTCCTCACAGCTTTCTGCTTTTTAAAATGGTTTTTTTTTTCTCCTATATCCTTCTACCTACAGCAACATTTTGTGACACATAGAATTAAATAAGGACTCTTACTGAGTTCCATAGAGCCACAATTGTCACGAAAGTTTCAGCCGATCACCTGGACATTGCAAGTTCAAGTCCCAGTAATGCTGCATAGATAGAGTACATAATCAATAAATCTGGGTCCTATTTAGCATATTCTCCAGAGTGTGTCCACATTGGTAATTGTATCAGATAAAGCAAAATGTTCATTACTTCTAATGTAAGTTAAAGTAATTTGTATAGTGCTTCACACAATGTAAAGGGTGAGTGCTTTGTTTAAATTACATTGAAAAAATGGTTTTCTTGGACAGTAATGAGATACTATTGAATAAAACCCTTTTATTTATATGCTTTAGATTTGTACATTAGCATGTCTGTGTACACCAAACCAATTTGTTTTGCCTCCAGCTGATCCTCTGGGATCTCTAAACCAAAATGTCTGGTGGTTCCTGAAAACCACTTTACCATTTAAGAACCCCTAGTCTGTGGGCATACAGCATCAATACAGTAATTTACTTAAAATAATGAAAAGTTAGAGAATTGTTGACCACATGTACCACCGAAAAAGTACTTTTGGGACATTGTGTATAATTTCTTAAAACATTTATCATGCACCAAGTGGGCCAAAAGTATTAAAATGTGTATTAACATGTAATTAAAATCATAGAACGGTTGGTACAAAAACTTGGGAAAATGTGCACTTAAACATCCAAAGGAGTTTCAGCTTAATATTTGAAGCACAACTTCACTATGGAGGCCACTGAGAGGCCGTAGACTCATGGCTCCTCCTTCAGTATTTATAAAAACATTCCAGCCAAGGGGGAGAGCCAGCGAATTCGAAACCCAAGACTTTGTCCCGCTTCATGGACACTTCCTCTCCTGCATTCACATTCGCACACACACACACACACACACACACAGACACACACAAAGTACAGAGGAGGAATCACACAAGCTGCTGCAGCTGGAGCGCGACAGGGCTTTCAGTGTCCTGGGACTTTTAAAACCACTTTGCGGAGTTCCCAAAGTGTTCCTCATCTGAACCCACCATGAAAGCAGGCTTCCTCTTCTCCCTCTTTCTCGGCATTCTGGCTCACCTCTCTGAAGCCCAGCACCACTACCAGAGCCTGATGAACTACCTGGAGAGCCGAATGCTTGCAATGGAGGTAAGAACACTGGAGCATTCCATGAAAAAGGCATTGTTTCAGGTGCCAAATGCAATTTTCCCTAGTAGCAATGCCAATTTTCTGCCACGTTCAGTCCCCCACATGAGAGCGAGAGAGAGGTCGCTATGAGGGCTGTTGCAATTAAAGTTTACATTCTTGATGAATGATGATAGTGCATATTGTAAATTCTTCTACTGGTCTCTTTTAGAAGAAACTGAGCCTGATGGACTCAGACTTTTCTGTTTATCTAAACAGTTGGCAAATCTTTGAAAGGCTGTTTCATGGTTTGTTGCTGTTCGGTGAAGTATAGAGCTGTAGTCAAGACCACCTTTGTTGAGTGCAAGAGTAGTCGAAATCAAGATGAGACCAAGTTTAAAGGTGGATTAAGACAGAAGAAGTTCAAGATCAAGCTCTAAAAAGTCTTTAAGTGCTTCCAGTCCAACAGAATATATATATAAAATCACATATTTATGTAATGAACTACATTTGCATTCAATTTCTATTCTGTTTTGACAGGTTTAAGCTGGTATTTCTGCCGTTTTCCTTTGTATTACATGTCAGGAAATGACATGACAAAAAGCTAAAGGAAGCTTTTTTGGGGGCAAAACGACTCCCCCCTCAAATTCAAATCATGATGAAACAGCTCCTACTTACAAAGGCCAATGTGGTTTGGGGTCAAATTTTAGCATATGAGTACAACAGTCTCTCTCTATGTTTAGTCAGATCTGGGGAAGCTTTGTCAAATAAATACAATACAAATAGATACAATTTTTTAATGCTTGTTGATCTAAGACCTGGTGGCCAAGTCAAAGAGAAGTCTGTCAGATCTGATCCCACAGAAGAACCAATGTAGCACAGAAATGACTGAAACAAAGTAATGCTGGCTGTGATAGAACACACAGTGCAACACATCTCGCTGCATATGGGACTGAATAGTGACAGACCAGTCGGAGTGCCCATGCTGACCCCTGTCCACCACCAAAAGCACCAACAATGTGTCAAGAAGTCAAGCTGTTGATTTGGCCTTTGATGTCAATCTTCTGTGATGTGCTGGACAAATTAGTCCAATGCATGGAGTCCCCACCTCACAACTTACAGGACTTAAAAGATCTGCCGCTAACATCTTGGTTCCAAGATGACTTGTGAAGTCCATGTCTTGATGGGTCGGAGCTGTTTTAGCAGCAAGAGGGGCACCAACACAATATTAGACAGGCGGTTTTAATCTTATTTCTGGTTAGTGCGTGTTGTTACTGTTGAAGCAAAATCTGTATTTGATCATTTTTCACATAATGACAATTTGAAAACAACAGCTGCATTTTGCAAAGCAGTGAAGTTTCATGGTGATTGGACCAATAGCAATAGCCTCAAATTGGAATAAATTCAGAGTGACTTATTCTATTTATTCTTATATTCTAATTCAATTGGCAGCCATTTCAAGTTTTCACAAATACTGAGGAATATTTGTGAACCCGACCATCCAGAAAAAATAAACGGCGCATTAAGAGAATCAACACAGTTGCTTTGAGTCGGCACCCAAAAGCTAGAAATGTAGATTATGCCCTTATTGGTTAAAATGAGATTTCTTAACGTCTGCCTTTGGTGTTTCTTTAATATGCAATCATTCCAGTTCTGCATGTTCAGGCTAAAGCGCTCCAATTACTGTGATTTCTCCCAGACTCATCACCCTAACCGTACCTACAAGAGGAAAACAATTACACCGCGGCTCAGTGCGTCATTTTCAACCCTCTTGCGTTTTTAGCAGCTTGCGTCGGGCTTAACATTGATTATGTACCGCTTGCATAAACAAAGGGAAAAAGGTTGTGCTTTGGATTCATTTGATTGAAATGTGTTCACTGGTTTCATGTCAATTAATTGAATTGTCTTTCAGTTTACTAACCGTTTACTAACTTCTGGAAATGATTGCACTGACAAAAAAAATTGACTTTGTGCAGTGTACATAAAATACATTCTTGGAGATGAGGTGATAGTTTGGGGTCATACCTTGACACAGACAAAACTACACTCAGAACTGGAAATTGTGGAAATTGTTATTGTTGGACTGCATTCAGACATAACTGTCCAGGAAATGGAATCATAGGCTACTTTTAAAACAACTGCAGGTCAACAACACATCAAAGACAGGCTGTGTAGTGCTGTTTCTGCTCTGAAGACTTTCATCAACACCATTTGAATTTGCATATTCAGTGAAATCCTGTTTTGGAGAGCTGCTGTCTTTGGCCACAGCAGTTGTCCTGCTCTACATTTTTGTTATCACTGAGCTAGAATACATCTGAACTGCTCGAAGAACGCCTTCTCTAGCAGAACTAAACTCAACTGACAGGTTTTAGGTTTGTTTGAGCAGCAAAATAAGCAAACTGTATAGGAATTCATCCTCCAGAAGCTCCACACCTATGATCTGTACCTACGCTCCACGCAGTTTCTTTCTAAACATTTGTTTAGAATGTCAGCAATTATCATTGTGCAAACTGCAAAAATGGATATAAAGCGGTAAAAGGATCATCTGAAAATTCAACTGTTTTAACGTTGGAGAAGAACCATTTTTGGCTTCCTAAAGAACTTTCAGAGGGTGGTTCTATAAAGTCATTTTAGTAGATGAGATGTCTGAATGTGAGGTTTTCCCCTAGAACCACGTATCCAAGCCAAGAACCACTGAGAAACATTTTAGGAGCATATTTCTGTATGTCAGGAGTAATTTTCCAGAATATAAACATATAAAAAGAGGAATATTGGAAGTTAAACCTTTATAAACAGGTTTTGGAATGTCATGGATTTATGTGTTGCATTAAATAAATATTTGACAAAAAAGAACATAATTACTCCCAAAGTAGTTGATCATCCAAGACACAGTCCTTGTTTTTTTTAATGCAGTTGCCTTAAAACACAATGAGCTTTTAAAGGTCCTCTGTCAAGGAAAACGGGAAACTGCAATAACAATTTATTTAGCATTTATTGAATTTAATGTCTTGAAAAATAATACACAAACATTGGACAAGGACTCTTTTATATAACGTTAAACAGACTTGCCTATGTGGTTTCTGAGACCATATGATGTACAGATCATTGTATAGCTATAAAGTTTGTGAATGAAATTGCATCTAAATAAATATGTAAATACAAAGTATTTAAGGTCAAGTAAAGTGGCCCTTATAGTCACACAGGAACACAGCACAGCATAGCACACAGTGTGAACAATATGAAACTCTGTCTCTGTGTTTAACTCATTCACCAAGTGAAGCAGTGGGAAGCCACTGCAACCCGGGCGCTGGGTCAGTTGCTCAAATGTGCCCCAGTGGTCCCACTGGCAGTCCTGGGATTCAAACCCCATGACCTCCTGATCGCAGGGGCAAGTTTCTAACCACCAGGCCACCAGCTGCCCCGGGCACAGTAATAATTTCTTATAATACTTCATCATCTACTTTGCTCCTTTCCAGGAACGTATCGCACTATGGCACGAGCAGAACAACCGTTACAACTCGGACCTGAAGAAGTTCAGGCAACAGGCGTCAGATCTGTTGGAGAAACTGGGCAGGGAGCATGCTAAACTGCGGCTTGACCTGGAGGGAGCCGGCGCGCGGGTGGACCGAGTTGAGCGAGAGATGGACTACAGAGAGACCAAGAATCCACCCAAACCATGTGTTAAAGCAGCAGATAAAATGGTGGAGCAGGATCCAGTGGTCAAGGAACAGAAGAAGGAGCAGTTTTTTGAGCTCTCTGGTGAGCCACAGGGGGCATGGGAGCCTTTGGGGAGAGCAATGAATGGGCTGCGGACAACCATAGCCCAGCTCAAAGAGTTGGCTGCTTGGTTTTGATCATGTACCTTTAGCCCTGACAGGTTCTTGGCATATGGACCTTGGGCTACATTTGAACCACTCATTAAGTGCTACACCAGCTTCAGCAAACATTCTTTCCGGAAAATCATTATACTGGAAATAGAATAAACCTAGGCTTCACTCTTAGCTGTATTTAATTCCCACATTTATAGAATAGAGTACAGAAGGTCTTTGTAAGGTTCCAGGCTAAGAGTGGGCAGTAATGGCACAGTTGTGGCATTAAACTTGCAATAGGCTGTTCTGAATACTATTTCGATTTTAAATATTTGAATGATGTCATCTTTAACTGGTTTGGATGAGAATAAATTAAAGTACAGTTTGTTAAATTAAATCTTTTTTTTTTTAAATTTTGTTCCAAAGAGAAATCTATTCTAATGAATCATGAATGAGTTGTTCGGGAACATTTCAAATTTGCTTTATTGGAGTTTGTGTTGAGGTGGGAAAGTATGCACATGCTGACTCTGCTCTGTTTGACTGAATGGAAATGTGTGCTATAACTGAATTAAGTTCACAGAACAATGTCAGCCCTACATGGCCTACTTTTTGTTTTTTTTAATGAATTAGCATTATTATTAGTAATTATTATTTTTAGTCGTTTCCAATTCTACCCATAAGCTTGAAATCCCCCTATCACACAATATGTCTTAAACAATCCATCACATAGTATGGATTGTGTACTCACAGTGTACCATAAGAGTGTGTGTACTCACTAGTATGGTTCGCCTAGTGTGAGTACACCCTTGGTTTTGTTTTCAGTGCCTAAAAGGCCACTATTAACTTTAGCTAACATCCATCTGTCAATTGTTTAGTAATTTCAGATTCTCAAAGCACTATAATATGGAATCTTCTGATGTAGTGGTCTACGATGTTCATGAGAAATTACAAGTGCACCGTCCAACAAGTTCCCATAACATGCAAAGCATGCAATAGAACCCTAAAATGCAGAAAAGCATTTTTAGCTTTCAGATTATACTTATGCAGCCCCAATGCTGATGAGAGCCCAGGATACATTTCAGCCCTAATAATTTATTGTGATGTTATTTTTTGGTCATATAACCAAATGTTATTCCAGGCCATGTACTGCATTGGTATTGTTTTTTTAAGAACAAGCCCAATTATATCTTATTCTGCTAACGACTGTGCTGTTGTGTTGCCTGGAGCACTGCTCTCTTCACTGCAGAGGTTATATGAGGTTCTGTTCAAGCTCAACTCACATTGAAAATGTTCTCTGTCTTCTGTTCAGAGTTGGGTCCCTCTTGTAGGAAGCAGATGCCAGGTACCTCCAGGCTTCAATATCCTATAGCTTAGAAGCCAAAATAAAGAGAGGCTGGATGCAGTGAGTCAGACCGGAGTCAAGATGTAGGCTCACTTTTTCCCACTTAACTGTCATAAATCAGTTGAAATCTGACACCTTTGCAACAGCTGCCTTTTGCAGCTTGTTGAGCTGTCAAATGTACGCTGTCTCAACTTGAAAACAAATCTCGCAGCTTTTAAATACGCAAACGTGGCACTGAAGCAAAGAAGTATTAACATTGTATGAGACTCAGTCCTTGTGCTAACAGTGATTTCCAGGCTACCTAAATTCCACTTTCATCTTGGCCTCACTTCCTTTAGGTTAATATTTTGTCTTCCTGCATAATTTTGGCAAAAAAAAAAAAAAGACTTTCAGGAAGGAAGGTTTATATTGTTGCTTTCAACCTGCCTCAGGGAAGAAATGTCTTTCTTCCAGGTGCGCAGTGACCTGAATGATAAAATATTTTTGAGGTAAATGTAGATGTGTTATAAGTTGAAAGTTTAAAATTCAAAGATTTAACATGTTTATTACTCTAATTTATATAAAAGCATGGTTTTGTTATCCAGAACTAGGATTGGCAGACTTGGTTTTTTCAGTGTGCTGCTGAACACTGATGATAATTTATTCCTTTATTCACAGTTTGCTTGGACATTGTGTCCCACATCCGAGCCATGAAGATTCTCAAAAGGGTAGGCAGCCCCAAAGGAGTCTGGACAAGGGATGCCAGGACGGCCAAGGTCTACATCTTCAACGGCACTTCAGAGAATACCCTGTATGAGTTTAACTCTGTGAAAGAACTCTCGGCCTCATTAGGTATGTCTAAGGGCAAGCAGATTACTCTCCCTTCTGCCTGGAATGGAACTGGCCATGCTGTCTACAATGGCTTCCTGTACTATGTAAGCGAAAGATCAGAGTTGCAGGTGGTCAAATTTGACCTGAAGAACAATTCAGTAGCAGACAGTGCTGTTCTTCCAGTGGAGGCCCAAACCCCAGTCTACAGCCTCAACCCTGAGACTCTAGTGGACCTGATAGCAGATGAGGAGGGGCTGTGGGCCTTGTATCCAGCTGGTGACACCATCAACCTGGCCAAGATGGACTCAGACACTTTGGACATTGAGCAGATGTGGGACACACTATGCCCCTGGAACAACGCAGAAGCTGCCTTCATTGTGTGTGGCACAGTGTATGTGGTCTACAACACCAGGCCCTCCAGCCGTTCCAGAGTACAGTGTGTATTTGACGTGAATGATATGGTGAACGCGGGGGAGGCCCCATTGCTGTATTTCCCCAGGCGCTACGGTGCTCACTCCAGCCTCAAGTATAACCCTGAAGAGAGACAGGTGTATGCCTGGGATGATGGCTACCAGATTCTCTACAGACTGGCCTTGAAGAAGAAGCTATGGGCGCTAGCGCCACTACCGGAGGATTGACTGCTATCGCAAAGAGCACTTATTTAGACTGCAAAAAAAGAAACATGACCAAAAAGATTGTACTGTACTTACTCACCTTCATAAATTGCAACTATTGATGTAGTCACATTTTATAAAACAAAGCATATCAAAATGCAGTAAAGTATGTTAAAATTTCATTTTGTTTGTTTGCGTAATGTCTTGGTAAGCCCCCCACCAACCTCTCAAAATAGATTTTTAGTTTGGAAAAACAATCATAAAAAGGGGTACACTTCCACCTTGCTCTAAATTTCTAAGGCCAGTGTAATTGGCTGGAGCCTAGTGGTTAGAGCGTTCGCCCTGCAATCAGGAAGTCGTGGTTCATTTCCAAGACTGCTAAGCACCTCTGAGGTACCCTGAGCAAGGTACCGTCCCCACGCACTGCTCCCCAGTTGCTGTGTTCCTGGCTGCCCACTGCTTCTGATTCACTTGGCGAATGGGTTAAATGCAGATGAAGAATTTCACGCTGTGTGCTGTGGTGTGTTCACGTATGACAGAATGGTCACTTTCACAAATGTAAAGAAAAGCTTTAAACAGTATAGAATAATTACAAGTAATACTATCAGCCATGGACAAAGCTAAAAACTGTACAGCACAACTAAAACAGCAACATCACCAATAGACAAATCAAAAAACAGTACAGCATAGTTGAAACAGTAATATTAGCCATGTACGAAGCTAAAAACTGAGCAGCATAACTAAAACTGTAGTAGCAACCAAGGACATAGCTAAAAACAGTTACAGTGGGGCAAAAAAGTATTAGTCAGCCACCAATTGTGCAAGTTCTTCCACTTAAAAAGATGAGAGGCCTGTAATTTTCATCATAGGTAAACATCAACTATGACAGACAAAGTGAGAAAAAAAATCCAGAAAATCACATTGTCTGATTTTTAAAGAATTTATTTGCAAATTATGGTGGAAAATGAGTATTTGGTCAATAACAAAAGTTCATCTCAATACTTTGTTATATACCCTTTGTTGGCA
>JBBJLS010000134.1:5676529-5687074 GCA_037577275.1 Bryconaethiops microstoma | reverse complement strand
ATATGTACATATATCAGCCTTATCATACTCCCCTAATGCATGATTCACACTGCACAGCAGAAGGAGAAGAGTCAAGAGGGATGTGAAGATTTTCAAAGAGCTGGCAGTCAGCATGGGGGCGATTTTAAAGATAGGTTTTAGTTGGAATGTATTTCTTATCACTCAGAGTAAACCCAGAATCAGAAAGTTAATCGCGTTCCCTTCCCACTGGGACTCTGCTGGGATCATTTAAGCTTACAATGAAAATGAAAAAGCTACTGACCTCTTTTTCTGATTTCTTGGGCTCCAGAAGAGGGTGCCAGTGTGCAATGGGCTTACGAGGGTACGCCAGCATTTCGTTCCAGTGGTCTCTACCCAGTCCTTCGGCTCCACACCCCACACGGTTCACACCAATGATCTCGTTATGACCCACCCTGGAGATCAAAGGTGTAAGTGTTTAGTACTGTCTCTGCCATATAGCCATTCTATATCTATTCATATGTTATACAGACAGGTTTTGCAATGTACCATAGCTAAATGCACAACTATTATTAATTTTCAAAACATTGTTTCTTTCAGTGTGAAAAGGAAAAGTGAGCTACTGCACTCATTTCGATTGTAGTAAATGTACCAAAACGAGTTTGGTTTTCTTCCTTAGTTTTGCACTGAAACTACGAAGCTAATGTCACCGTTAAGCTATGGAGGCGTATGCGCACCAATTTTTGCAGGACGTAAACTAAAGTCATCTACTAAATGTACATCACTGGAAAAAAATAAGAGACCAGTGCAATATTTTTAAAACAGCATCCCGGAGCTGTGTATGGTTTCTATGTGGTGTGTGTGTGTGGGGGGGGAGGGGGCGGGTTAAAAATCATACAAAGTTTTTGTAGACAGTGGAGGGTGGGTGTGGCGGCCTAGCCTTGAACCCCACGCAAGAACAGTGAGATTTGACCAACTGTTACTTATGCTGCTCCAGAAGAGAGCAACTTTTTACTGTATTTGTAACCTACTACAAATAAACCTCTGTTATGCCGATCCAGGTAGGCTGGTCCCAGTTACTACACTTTATGAATATTGAAGTACTGGCATCTGTGCATTAAAGACAATACCACCCAGTTACCATATCAGTGCACCTCTGTTGATTACACTCTCAGCAAAAGGAGCGGAACCCTTTAGGGTCCTACATAGAATCAGTTTAAATTGGTTCCTTAAAGAATCTGTTAAGCATACAAAGGCTTCTTATAGCTGTCATTGTTCTTTCCAGGTTCTTTTAATTGTCACTATTTTCAACGGTTATTTAAAGAACCATATGAAAGAGATTCTTCATCACATAGAAAAACAACTGAATCAGACCATAAGAACCATTACGGAAATGAAAGGCTCTCATGGTTCTATATAACCATTGCCTTTACTAAATGACACAAATTGGACACACATTTTTAAGTGTATACAGCCGCTGGACATGGATGTACAACATTTACTGTGTAACATTTACTGGATTATGATACATGATAATATTTTGTAGACACTGGTTAACTCCTATGTTAATTTGCATATTTGCATTGCCAGCTTGATTTGTCCTAACCGAGAAACCAGAACCAGTGTTCATGGGCCAGTCAGATGTGGACGCCCCAAGTGTGGCTGGGAATCGAAATGTAGGTGGACCATCTAGATGAACAGACATTAAGTCTGAATGTCTATAGTGACTTAGTGCTTCTGATGGTTAGTGTGGAGTCAGAATTCATCTCATCATGCAATGCAACACGCATGTAATTCTCCAGATGCTGCTTGCTCTTTTGCCGTGCTGTTCGGCAGCCACACTGGAGACCCAACAGCACACAAGCCCGGGGACTGTCGTAGCCTTTTAACTGCAGGAATAGCAGGGACTCCCCGCTGCTCCGGCTCATTCTGTGTTCTCAGCCCTCCGACTCCTGACCTTTTTCTCTCTCTGACTGCGTGGCATGCCTCATGTTCAGGGTTTCAGTGTGTGTGTGTGTGTGTGTGTGTGTGTGTGTGTGTGTGTGTGTGTGTGTGTGTGTGCGCGCCATGCTAAGATCTCTCTCTCTCTCTCTCTCTCTCTCTCTCAGAGTTGGGGACGCTGAGCCTCTGACTAGAGGCATTATCTCTCTTGAGCATAACGGAATAAAAGGTCACAGAACATGTTAAGTCCAAGCACGGCAATATGCAAAACGCTAAGCACAACCGATACATTACAGCTAATACGTTATAAGGTCATTATTGAGCTCTGGATGTAAAATACTCAGAATAATAAAGGACACTAAAGGAGCACAGCCTCTGTAGACAAGAAGCCATATGGTCTGGAACAATTTTAACCCTTAGAAGTCAGACCTAACACCAGCGATACCTAATGCTATTCATCTGAGTTATTTCTCATTCATAGTTCACAGAAACAAGCTGAGAATCTTTGTTGAAAGTGCAGGCTCTGAACTGCCCAGTGTTTATAAGTAGAAGTGGAGATATTTGATTGTGATTTGAATTTGTTGAAAAGTTATTGTTGGACATGAGCTTGTTTTGTAAGCTAATTTCTGCCACAAAACAAACATAAAAAGGCCGGGCTCAAATCTGTCAGTACAGAATGTACTGCCTGAAAGTTTACGAACCTTTTAGAATTTTCTAATTTCTGCATAAATATGAGCTAAAACATCATCAGATCATCAGTCCTAGAAGTAGATAAAGAGAACCCAAATTAGCAAATGAGATTTATAATGTTATAGTTTGAGACATAAATGTATTATACAAAGGTTCACATAATTTGCCACTCACAGATATAGACAAATATTAAATACATGGAAAAAAAATGTGATGATCTGATTTTAAGTCATATTTATGCAGAAATATAGAAAATTCTATGTGCCAAGTAATTCATTGAGTGACTCACTATATAATTAAGTATGTAACTGCATTTGAATAGTACAGCCGAACAAAAGTAACAACAACATCTAAGCTAATGAGTAGCCCTGATATGACAGACTGCAAAGTCTTAGGGTTGTAATAACTGGTGATGCTAATAGAATCAGACACATGCACCACAGAGAACCAGAGATGCATACAGGTCATAGTCCATGACAGAGATGTGCAGGCTGACTTGGTCCATGTTCTCTGGGGGTATGTCAAAGATGATAGCTTCATTATAGGTGGGGTTCAGTGTGTTTTTTTTGATGGTGGTCTTCTTCTTTTTCAAACGCCTCCCGTCACAAATGAGAGACACTTTTACGTAGGGATCTGTGGAAACAAGATTAATATGTTATCATAAATTCTAAAAAAGACAATCAGCTCCTAAACTTCAGCCATACCAACGTCTGTTATGATTGTAAAGTACCATAAAGGGCCGTGTTATACACTTGCTGTTAATCGTATGAGACCACGCTATGAAAGAGGCTGTGTTCACACGCTCGTCTGCATGTCTTTTGTGTATCTGGAAGATTAAAAGCTTTGACCAACAGAGTGAAGGTCAGAGCAAAAACATTCCCTGCCAGCATAAAAATGTCTTGCTGAACCAGCAAGTGGAATCACAGATGATTCAACCAGCCATCAGTCAACACAGTGAGTCACACACACTTTTTTTTCAAAGCTTTGCAACAGTTGAGTGACTGAAAGTGTTTCCTATCATTTTTACCCCCTGTGTCCTAAAAAGATTAACACACTTTGGGCGAACTTAAGAAAAAGGGAGAAGATCTGCCATGACCTTTTCTCTAACCCAACACACTCCTCTCATCATTCTTTGTTTCACTCAGGGGCTCAACCACCCACTCCTCAAAGTCCAGAGCTATTCTCAGCTCAGTTAATGTCATGAGAGGGAGAGAACAATAGAGAGTGTGTGGGGACACGCAAACAAGAGAGACAGAGACGTGAAAAAAATCACGAATTAGAAAACAAACCCAAGCTGGCCAAAGCTTCAGGTTGCATGTGAAAGAACGTGTCCCAAAAGTCGATATTTGGTCAAGCCCTGTCAGGTTTGGGTCAGGTAGCAGCTCACTAGTCATGGTTTGTTCAGTCTTCTACTGACAACACATCACACTGTAATGATACTGTCTGTGATAACCTGTATTCAGTCAGACTAGTACAGTAGCTGTTGTTGATTGCAATATATGTTGTTTTGTCCGGTTGTTGATCTACTGTTTTTCTTGCACTCTCTTTGGTCCTGCATTTGTGATCTTGTGGTGTTTCTGTTTCTGTTCTTGTGTTGCTCCATGTTCCCGGAGGAACATTGTTTCGTTTCACTGTGTACATCATGTTTGGAATGACAATAATCCTACTTGACTTGACACTGTGGTACACTGCCTCTTCTAGTTAAATTGGTTCTGCTTCTCACTAACGTGTCACCTTTATTTCAGTTGATGTGCAGGGTTCAAATGAACACAGCAGGGCAGAGCTTGCATATGTGTAGTATAAAGTATTAAGTAAAAAGAATAAAAGTATTTGACTACCTCAAGATGCATGGCCTCTGTTAAAATGTCATTATAACATGGCTCTCTGCACTGAATAGCTTAACACATTTATACTGCTCAACTTGTACTGCAATTTGGTGATTTAGTGATTAAATGTCCACTCTACATCACTGCACTCGGGAGCTGGTTGAGAGAGAGCACAGTCTGCATGAATGTGTTGGTGAAAGGCAGTGGAAGAATAGCCCACAGAGCCCTGAACCCAGCTTCAATGGGAGTTTATTGCAAATTCAAATACACTGTTTTAGTGGCATGAAGATCTATTTTTATTGGACAGCAGGCTTAAATGACATAATTATAGGTCCCCCCAGAAGCTGAACTTCACTTGGAGTCTTTGAGGTTATGAGGAGTGCTTTTTGCACATGAAGATCTTCTTTTTGAATTGTCGGCTCAGCTTCTAGTGGTGGAGCTCTAAAAGTGTCCAGATTTCGAAACAAACTGCCAGTATCAAAACTATAATGGGCATAATTTTTGCAGTTAGAGCACCTTTTGCCCAGCTAACGTTTAAAGCTGAAGTTAAAACAGATTCAGAGACCGAAAACATTCTAAAGTTTGGAATCCTAAAACCAGTAAAAAGAAACAAAAAACATTTGGTTTCAGATAAAAATCACTCTAAAATCCCTCTAACAGGTTTTTAATAATCAGGAAGAGTCTGAACAAAGAAGAAAAACATGTGTGTGCAAAATGAAGAACAGAGCTGATGAGTCTCTGTTCTATTGATGAAGTTGTAATAAAGGTTGATCTTGAGGCAGATAACTTCTAACTACTACTTTGTTTGACATATCATATTGCTTCACAAAATACTTCACATAATGAGTATAGCATCTCAAATACATTGGTGTCTAGTTTATAATATTGAATTCTACATTTTATTTAATATTGAATTTAATATTGAATATAAAACCATTTTGGCTTCATATAACAAATGATTCCAAACTTTTGAATGATAGTCGATAATTATCCTATTTTTTTCGCATTAGATTATCACCACCTGTGCTTCCTCTGCATCAGGAAGCGCCAGCCACTGCTGCCCACAACCCACTAATTGGTCTGGCAATGCTGCTTAGTCTGCTCAGGAAGGGAGAGATGGGACATTCTTCACATGACGTGATGTCCGTGGGTGGAGCTTTTGACTTAATAAAAGCAAACAAGGCAGTCTGCAAATTTCAAGCAAATGTAGAACGTTCATTTTGAATGTGTGCACTGGCAGGCTGGCTGGTGGGAGTGCAGAGCCCTATGACTCAACAGGATGGCACCCAGACTAATAGCATTGAATCATATGGACATGTTTAGAGTTTTAAACGGCAGGTCTGTGTATCGTATGACGCACGATAATAACTTCAAGCGGCCTCAAAATAAGCATCGGGGGGCACCCGCTGCTGATGAGTCAACTTAGCATTCAGGGGGAGCCGCCGGGATTGAGTGCTTTAATGGGCTAAACATAACAACGTTAAGTCCACTGTCAACACTGCACACTGATTTCCAGCTCCACCAATCACTGGGAGGTTTGCATGATCTCCTATTCCTGTATATTAGTCAGACACAAACTACTCCCTGAGTCGAACAAATGGGGAGTTTTTCGCTTTGGCATCAAAAAAAGAATGTCAGGCACATTTTAATAACCATGGTTTACCGCATGTGAATTCAATTTGCCAGCGATGTGAAACATTTACTTTTCAGCCTACTGTGTATAACCCCAGTGCTGCTTTAAGTCGCGATATTATGAAACGTTCACTTTTCGGCTTCATCACCGTCAGCTCATTTTGAGTGCCACTTCGTGTTTGCTCATAGTGCCTTATTTTACTGTTGCCAGAAAAGAATTTGCCCTATTTGAATAGTGTCATTGGAGCGCTGCCAGCAAGTGAATGCTCTGTCAAAAGCGGATTTAGAAAACTATATTTTTCACTTTACACAGTGCCACGGATTGGATATTGCAGTCAAATTGGTGGTAAATTGAATAATTCAAAGAGGTGATTTACATCAATAGATAAAATAGTAAGGGGCGACGGGTGTAACTGGGCAAGTTTTATTTTGATGCCTTTCTTTAAAAAAAAAAAAAGATCTTCGGCACCCACGTTGTTTAATTACTGTTAGGAGCTGATTGTTTTGGACCTTGGTGGATATACGAACACCACCACCACCAACAGGTCATAACAAAAATAAGACTTGGCTAATATAGGGCTGATATGCTTTTAGCCCCTGGCTGTATGTTCACTTATCTTCAGTGTCAAATGTGCTGATACATGTTTAACATGATGTGAAAAGTCCCCTTGATTCGTCCTCTATTTGTATGAATGTGAATTAATGCTTGTGACGTCCAGCTCTGTCTCCATGCAGTCTGCCTTTATAACTATGATATATATATGATTGTTTGATGATGTATGATATACAATATAAGCATTTAAATGTATTTACACTGAGAACTGAATGCACCCAAACTGTGAGTGTCATAACACGGCAGTATTTAATGCAGAAACATTTAAGTTGCATAATAAGTAGACTGTATTTATGTTAGCTGTACTGGTGCCAACATAATAATATACATATATAATATTATGGCTATTAGTTATTAATTAATTAATTACATTACAGATAATATACTATAATTGCTGCACACAGACATTTGGAGCTTTGAACATGAAAATTTGAAGCTTATTACTGCTTGAAATATCAACACACACACACACACACATTATATATGATTTATTATACTGCCCTCCTTCAGTGTGTCTGGCAAGCTATAATTTCTTATAGTTTGCTATAGTGGTACAAATCAATATCAACATCTAATTATGAAAAGTAGTTGCTGGACAACTCATTATATTGGTCCATTACTGTTAAGAAGGGACTGTCAAATGTGGTGCTTGACTGTGTGAGCGATTGTAAGGTGTTATTAGCTTTTAGTCATTGATTGATGAGCCTTATATTATGACCAGTCGTCCCTAAACACAGTGGAATCATTGTTTGCATGTCAAGACAGCTGTGGGACATACAACGCACGCAGAGTGTGATTAACTCTACCTGAATATCCCGTGATGTCCATGGCCTTGAGGTTCCTGCACTTGATAACAGTTAGAGTGAGTCTTCCTGCGGTAGGCAGGTAGCATAGTGAGAACATGATTTCCCCAAGGTCCACACTCTCCTGTCAGACACACACACACACACACGCACAAATACACACATGCATGAGTGCATCAGCATTACTCAGGGGTGGAAAACCAGAACAGGTATGAAAAGTGAGAACCAACTGCTTTAGGACATAGAAGACACTCAAAGAACATCAAAAGAATGTCAAACTGATCTATCCACACAGAAATAATTATTTGATCCCCTGCTGAATTTGTAAGTTTTCTGACTTGAATGAACAGTCTCTAATTCATAAAGTAGTTTCATTTTTATGGAGAGAGACAGAATATCCACCAAAAATCAAGAAAAAACATTTTACATAAAAGTTATAAATTGATTTGTGTGTCATTGAGTGAAATAAGTATTTGATCTCCTACAACCCAGACAGACTTCTGGCTCCCACAGACTGGCTGTGTGCCCGTATTACACACAGATTACAATCAGTCAATTACAGAAACTCCTGATCTTAACTCGTGATGTGTATAAAGCACACCTGTCCACAGAATCAGTTTCTTCCATTCCAACCTTTCCCCCAATGGGCAAGACCAAAGAGCTGTCAAATGACAACAGGGACAAGATTGTAGACCTGCACGAGGCTGGAATGGGTTACAAGACCATCAGCAGGAAGCTTGATGAGAAGGTGACAACTGTTAGTGCATATATTCGGAAATGGAAGACATATAAAATGACCACTCAGTCTGGAGCTCCATGCAGTATCTTGCCTCATGGGGTGAGGACGATCATGAGAAAGGTGAGGGATCAGCCCAGAACTACACGGGAGGAGCCTGTTAATAATCTGAAGGCAGTTGGGACCACAGTCACTAAGAACACCATTAATAACACACTACATAATAATGGATTGAAATCTTGCAGTGCCTGCAAGGTCTTCCTGCTCAAGAAGGTACATGTACAACCAATCAATGACAATGACCCAAAAAATACTGCCAAGGTAGCAAAGGAGTGGCTAAAGAAGAAGCGCATTAAGGTCCTGGAGTGGCCTAGCCATTCTCCAGACCTCAGTCCTATAGAAAATCTGTGGATTTTGCCAAGCAGCACTTTCGGTAAAAGCATAACTTTATAAAGTGGCCCTTTATAGTCACACGTGAACACACCACGGTACAGCCCCCAGTGTGAACAGTGTGAAATTCTTTCTCTGCATTTAACCCATTCACCAAGTGAAGCAGTGTGTGGGGATAGTACTTTGCTCAAGTGTACTTCATTGGTGCCATTAGTAGTCCTGGGATTCGAACCTATGACCTTCTGATGGTCACCAGCCTCCTCAAGTAAATGGAAAGTTTCTTCATGAGTGTGATGTGGTGGTGTGAGGTGTTGTGACTAATCACTTCCTCTGAATTTCAGTGAACTGTAGGTTGAGTTTCATTTTCACTGTCATTTACCTTGAAGATCAACATAAAAGAACATGTCTTGTTGTCTTGTTGTCATAGAAATGTAATTAAATACATGTGTTCAGTTTCAGTCATTTGAGTGTAATTATCTGAAATATCAAAGTACATTGTAATCATCTGAAGTAATGAAGTACAGTTACTCGAGTATTTCCCACCCCATATCATTACAGACAAACCAAAACCTCATAATTTCTTTTTTCCCAGTTATTGTATTTAACTATTACGTTTTGTGAACATTTCATGATGACTATTGGAACAGATTCTCTAAATTAACTCAGACTCCAATCTTAATATATAAAAGTGATGATGTAACTGAAAAAATATTTACTTGCTATTTAAAATAACCGTTTTGGTCATTTTAATAGGAGATAAGAAAAACAACACGTGAGTTATATGTTTTATAATCTTTTTACTCCCACAAGCTTTGCCCATGTTTTCACTTTTAATCCCTCCTGTTTTATAGGCATCTCTCCTACATTAAGATCTTCAACGTGGGCTCCAGATATTTGGTGAATCGTGTTCAAGACCACATCCAGAGCCGTATAGTATACTACCTCATGAACATCCACGTCACCCCGCGCTCCATCTACCTCAGCAGGCATGGCGAGAGTGAGTTGAACCTGCTGGGCCGCATTGGAGGAGACTCAGGCCTTTCACTGCAGGGCAAAAAGGTGAAACAGGACTGTCTGTCTCTTTTGAACCTTCCTACAAGGTAGTAGTTTGGCTGTTGGGACACATTATTGAAATGTTGCTCAAATCTATAAGACCCGGTGATTTTTAAAAAGCAAAACCACTATTCAAGGTTTTGTCTGTAAGGGGACAGAAAAGGCATTCACGAGAAAAAAGATGCATATTGTCACTATGATGAGGGCATAAATTGGCCTCATCCCAAACATTGACATTTGTGCATGATCCTGCACAAATGCATGAGACTGATTGAGAACAGCACCACCTGCTGGACTGAACTTTAAGCTGCTCAGACAGTATTATCAACGTAATAAAGACTCAAACAGTCAAAAGAGCCTCGAAAACAAAAGGTCTAAACCTCCTCAAGCACTAAGAAAGCTTTAGAACATCAGTAGAATCTCTTAGGACATCCCTACTCAATAGGGATGTCCTAAGAGTGATAATACACAGCTAATGCACATTTACCATTTATTTACTTTAATATGTTGGGGAAAAACCTAAGCATGTGCAAAAGTCATGGCACACTTTCATTATATATGACCCTTATATATGACCCACTTCCCTTTAACAAGAGTTGTGGGTGGTGCCAGAGCCTATCTCAGGGGTCATAGAGCAAAAAGGCTGAGAAACACCTTGGACAGGGGGTAAGTCCATCACAGGGCAGATGCACAAATAAAGACATTCACACTTACACTAACACCTAACACATGCATGTCTTTGGAAACTGGGAGAAAATCACAGCACCTGGAAGAAACTCACACGGGCATGGGGACACCCTCAGCTGTCCTGGAAATAAAACCCAACACTATAACAGTCCCACTCCATGGCCTCCAGAGGGCACTATAGAGGGGGACTGGTTACTCTCCTCCACCCTGAGACCA
>JBBJLS010000134.1:5655808-5676429 GCA_037577275.1 Bryconaethiops microstoma | reverse complement strand
AAAACCAGCCAAACCAGGTATTTGATTGTAGCTAAAATGAATATTGGACTTCCATGAGGAAAGAGGTCTGGAAATGGATGGAGAACACTTTGCCACACATAAAACCACTCTTTACTGTAATAATGTTAATTGTCTTTATTGTAATATTAATGTTTTAACACTAACTTAATACTACTGTCCAATAGTAAACAGTTTTTAAGTATAATTTTCCCAGGTGCCTAAGACTTTTGTACAGTACTGTACGTTAACTTGTTTACTTGCCTACAAGTTGTATTTTCCATCCAGTTTTATTAATCAAAATATATTCCAATAACATTTGATTTTTTTAAAGCAATATTTAATGGAGGAACTTCCAAAACAGCCGGAAATTGCATATTACATGTACTGTAAAAAAAATAAAAAACCTAAAAAAAGGGATTGTCACAGTTAAAATGTTCATTCTTATGGTTTGTGTCCAGGCGAGTAGAATTTATGTACCTATGTACATCTTCACATAACATTATGATTAAAAAAATTCTGTAAAAAATTTTGTCTGCCCATGCGTAAAACCCCAAGAAACAATAAGATACAATAATCAACTTAAACTAAGAGTTCTACTAGAAATTTCCCAGGATTTCCAATACAGTTGTAGATGTAAACTGCTTGTAATACAAACGGAAACAAACAGAATGGAAAAATGCAGAGCAGCAGGGCAGCAATTTTCCAAGCACAAAGACACTGAAGACGCTGGCAGGTCCATCATCTAGGACCTGTAATTACTGAACAAAAATACTATTACATTTACTTTTTTTTTTTTTTTTTGATTGACACTGAATAAATGGGTTTTAAGGAATGAACAGCTATCAGGCCGGCCTCTTGGCCTGCAAGAAATCTGCAGCCCGACACTGCGGAGGCTAAGAAAGCAGATGAAAGGCGAGCGACGTTAATTTCCTCCTCTCTCCTTCTCCTCACCAGAGGTGGTGGGCCTGCCTGGTGTTGGGGTGCCATATGAGCCATTTCAGAAGGTCTGCAAATTTAATTAAGCTTTGTTTTTGAAGCTGAGTCAGAGAGCAAACCAGGGCCCGCGGGGCCTTTCTCTTCAAGTGTCTTCAAACGTAACCTGGTTTCCATAGAAACGTGGCCATTAGACGCGATGTGCGCCCTGTCCGCTCGTCGGTGAATCAATTCATCTCTAGTAAACACACAAAGGCTTGTCACAAGTGCACAGGGGCAGCGCATAGCGGACTAGCAGACTAACACATGTGACAAAGCTAGAGCCAAACAGTAATAAACAAACTCCCTATGAGGCATAATTATACGCAGCAAAGGCTGGAATGCTTTCAACAAACAAACATTAAAAAAAAGCCAAATTAGATTTTCATAATGGGCCATTACATTAAAATGACTGGCATACAGAATAAATGGCTGTTGCATGCATTGTCCAGAGACATTCAGATGCCCTGTTTTTCTCCAGTGTTGTGCATACACAGGCAGCTATCCTGCTGGATGACAGGAATGCTCTTATCCTTGCTTTTCATGCTGCCAATCATTTTTCAATCTTTCCGCCCGGTTCTTTGACAGCAGATATTTAAATCGAACAATTGAAGCGGTAACGATGGAGCCTGCCGTTACAAACAGGTGCATTATTTGATCACAAACCGTTCAGTATGAAAGAGAGCCTGCAGAAAATGGGAAAAAGGTACATTCAGCGAAGTAAGACCCTTATTTTGGTTCGGTAATATTCTTCGAAAGCAAAAAGTAGGAACTCGTAAGCACTGATATGTATTTGACAAATGTATTTAGACTCCACAAATGATTAATATTAACATTAATTCTAGCCTCAAGATATCTACAATACAAAGTAGTCTGCTGTTTTGGAGCAGAGCATCGTGGCACAGTCTTGGCCATGTTCTCTTGGAAAACCAGCTCCAGTTTGCTAAGATTATGAGATTCCTGCTGGAGGGCTCAATTTCTATGTTCATGTTTATATTTTCCATTCAGCCGCGTTCCCCCATCAGCATGGATACGGCTGAACATGTGCTGTGAAGTGTTTTGTCTATGCAACAAGGTTTTTATGCTTCTAAAGTAATGTCTAATCAATGTTGGGGTGCTCCTATTCGGCTCGAAAATTGCTTGAATGCTCATGCTGTAATTGCACGTTACGCTCTGGATTAATTTGGAACCGCAGCCTCAAAGGGAAAAATTCAGACGTTTGCAGCCAGAAAAAAGGCATCGCTGTGGGAGCAGCAGCTGTGGGGAGTGGACAAATGATGGATTTGGGACACAGCCTTAGGGTCAACTCTTCCTTTGATTGCTGCTGCTGTGGCAGATGCTGCTGCAAGAACCCCAGTCACGGCAGCTTTTCACTCCACTCATACATAGAGATAGGACATATCAGCACTATGAGGAAATCTCCATACCACACCTGGATCATTTTTGGATTACTCTATTTCATGGCGGTGTTTACACTGCAGTCTGAAATCCCCTAATCCCCCCAGATCCCAGAATGCTGAAGGCCCACAGCATGACCAGCCACAGCGTTAAGACCGATGGACCTGCAGAAGCAGAGTGTGTACCTCGGTACTAATATCAAAGGAAATATACATCCTTTCATGAAGCCTGGAGCATATTTGCATGCTGTGACTGACTACAAAGCACCAATATGTCATGTTGAGAGAGATAAGGCATTGAGCTGTCAACAGTCTTTGTGCTGAGACCAAGACTGGGAGAAGCGTTTGAAACACTGATCTCGGATGGTCTCATGTCCATGTGAAAGTGGCAGGTCTATATTCTGGAGTATGTGGCGTAAAAGTATGAAACTGCAATACTTACATTGACGTAAAATAATTTCATAATTGCAAAACTATTATAACTCAGCCAGATTTTAAACAATTATAGCTCAGCTGGCCCAGATAGCATGAATACTTGGTATTTGATTCTATAGCAAGTATTCATATGTTTTGTCTATTTTTCAAGCTCCAAATATTGTAGCAAAGGCCTTTAAAAGGACAGTGATTGTTACTATGCTGAAAAATGATTATTTAATAAATCAGTAAATTAGATTGGGCATGTGTATCACCTTGCTTTAGAGCACAAATGATTCACTGAAGCAAGATTCATAGAAGCAAAAGAGCAGAGATTTCTAACACTTTAAAAGTTTTTTAAAAGAAAAATGTTCGTAAATTACAATAAGAATCAGAATAACTCTCTGCGGATATGACTCGACTCAGCTTGGTCTGCGTGTTACTCTCATCGCTGCTTCCCATGAGAAAAGAAGACAATAAAATAAATTAAAGCTACAAACTAATAATAAAATCCTGATGGCTTCTATAATAATAGCATTTGGCACGTGAGTAGATGAGCTTCAACCGACCAATAAACCATTCTTGCTTCCTGTAGGGTATATACTGAATGCCATCAAAGGAAACACTTAAAATTATGGTTAAATTTTAAACATGAATATTATGTTTTAAGGGTTATTTTAAGAATGAATATTCAGGTAGTGGTTCAGAAATACACATATTCAAAATCTGTAACATGTTATTTGTTTTGAGCCTTAAAGGGGAATTCCACTTATTTTTCAAAATTCATACCTCACAATAAAAATGTACTGAGTCAGAATAGATTTAACCATTTGGGCTATTTTAGTTATGTGTCACATATACTGTACAGTTACAGAAGTACAACATGTTGTGAAATGCACCTCTGAAACATAAATGACGCTGTGCAATAATCTTGTGCTTTTATCTAATATTATTTGAAGGAAAATATTGTGGCAGTGGAGAGACAGAGCTTCCAAGAAAGCCCAAGGGTGTGTGTGCAGAGTTCCTCTTTTAACAAGCGACAGCTGAAAGGACACTTTAAAACATGTGTTTGTCAGCATGCCTTCCTCTCTGTACTTGCGTACTCACAGACTCATGGTGTCCCAATATAAGGCTAAACATGAACTGAAACAGAAAAGCCGCTAGTACGCGGTTCATGAAGATAAGCCCCAGCCAGCGGCATGTGCAAGGTCATGCAGCCCAATGCAACCTGTATAACTGGAGCTGAAGCACAGGAGTCCAGTGTGACTGAGCCCAAACCCATCTGCTGGCTCCTAACACATGGACAATCTCACTTACTCTCCCTTGTAGATGATCTCTCAACTCCAATTCTTTCTCTCCTCTGTGTCTTCTTCCTGCACGCTGCTGGACAAGTTTGGTCTGCTACAGTCATGTCCCCTCCCATCTCATCACTTGCCCACAAATGATCCCATGCCCACTCTCCTCTCTTGTGCAGATTTACAGGGATATGTCTGCCCCGCAAAGACTTACCACTGGTGATCCTTAGAGCTCAGTGTTTAAACCCCATCTCTTTTCTTTATTTACTCGTTTTCTTGGTGATTACATTTTCACAGGGTTTTTCCTACCTATGCTAATGACACTCAACCCATCCTCTCCTCCTGGTGACTTTCAGATCTCGGCCCGGATCTCTGCGTGTGTGAATGACATTTCCTCCTGGATGACAGCCCATCACCTGAAGCTAAATCCCAGCAGATGCATCGCCAAGACCTGATCTGGTCATCATTTTGGGAAACGCTGTCATCATTCCCACATCAAAAGCACAAAGTCTAGATGTTGCCTTAAATAAAGTGTTTTCATCTCACATTAACAGTCTCTCCTGAATTTGGTGATGCCTTCTTTATAACTTCAGGAGAATTCATCCATTCCTCACTACTGATGCCACTCAGACACTCGTCCAGTCACTTGTCATCTCAAGACTGGACTACTGTAACTCACTCCTGCCTGGAGTGAAGACCATAGGACCTAGATGATTCAGAATGGAGCAGGACATCTGGTCTTCAATACACTAAACTTCTCACACACCACTCAACCACTGCAAACCCTTCACTGGCTCCCTGTGGTTGCTCACATTAGTTTACAACTGTAATGCTTACCTACAATGCCAAAAAGTCACATCTCGCCCTCTTAAGCCCGACTTGACCCGCCTTGAAGGCGTACATTTTTTCTCAGCTTTGGCACCAAAGTGGTGGAACTGTTGAAACTCTCACTGTCTTCAGACGCAGACAGAAGACCCACGTCTTCACTGAGCACTTAGGATAAAACTTAACTAAAAATTTCATTAACTAACTTCTGTGTATGTCTTCTGATGGGGCCTTGGTGGAGAACTAACTCCATCAAGGATTTTTCTTGGGAAGGGCAAGGGCTGAAGGGACGGTCAGGAGCCAGAATATACTGTAATTTGTTCCTTTTGGTTTTTGAAATGGATACTTTACACCCATGCTGGTCTGTTTTTGTTTCTATCATGTAATCAGGTCTCATAAAGTATATATATTTTTTCATCTCTGATAGACCAATGACCTTTTAAAGATATTTCTTTTGATTTTTTTTTTTACCTTTCAGGTCATGTTCTGTGCACACATTTCTGAAAAAAGGACGAGCACTGTTTCACCAAGATGCTGTGTCAATATTCATGTCCTGTGGAAAGGCCACAGCTCTCAGTCTTACTGTGTCATTAAAACCTCAGAGACAAGTAAAACTTTCCCTGTCACTTCCCTGTCTAGGTTACAGGTTCCTTGCAATCCACCACATAAATCAAAAAAGATGAAAGGGGCTCCGAATGAAATATAACACAGTTCAATTTCACAATGGGATTGCAGTTGGTTGATTGGAGTCTGGAGCCTCAGATGTCTTCCATTTGTCATGGCAACTGTTCAAAGTGGGATCTGTCGCTAGATGTGTGAAGTGTTCAAATGAATTTATGTGCTGACTTGCATGCTGCTTTAATCCAGTGGAGGAGACACCATAAGAGCCTAAAAAGGTTTCAAAATGACTGTGGGTGTTTTGTTAAACAATTATACAAGGTGTACACATATGTACACGTCTAAGTGTTCTTTGAAAATACTCTACAGCCTTGAATGAAGTAGCAGAACCAAAGTTCATCAGCACTTCCATTAACTTTAGCCATTATGAGCATTTTATCACAAGTCAATTCACGATTAGACTTCAGTTGCTCAGTCTACTCCTGCATGTGATTCAGTGCCACTTTATACCATCACTAAAGTTCACTGACTTGGGCATCCAAATGTGCTGAGCGCCTTGGGTCCCTTAACACTATCACGCGGCTTAAGGTGTGTAGACAGCTGTTAAAATGGATTTATGTGGTGGACTGCGTTTTGCCCTAAAAGAGGGTACCTAAAATGAACGTTTTCTGAATCAACCAGTGTTGCAACAGTCTAACATCAAGTCTAGCTGAGGAATAAAACAGCAAATTAACCTTAAAATATAAAATCTAGGTCGGTCTTGTCACGAACCAGCCATGTCCGGGCAGAGGAAAAGAGGCACAGGCGCAGACTTCCTTAAGTGCTTATATTTAATAGGAACAAAACAAGAACAGAAACAAGGCTCGAGGGCCAGATACGAAAACTGAAGCAGGAGAATAAGGAGGACATCGACTGGGAAAAGATGAGGGACGACAGATAACAACTAAGGCATACTACAACTTAAATATGAGAGGTAACGGAACAGAGGACCAGTGGGAAGACAGACATAATCAGAGCTTAACTCTAGCTGCCTGAAACCCCTTACAGACTAATGCCGGCTAGAGAGAGACCACACCCAGTGGACTGAGGAGGCCAGTCCATAGTCCCATAACAACCTCTAGCGGCCGCAGACTGGAATCGTGTCAGGTCTGGCCAAAATAACACTCATGTACTCCAATGAGAAGGCCTAGAAACTATTTAGACTTAACTGACAGTCACACAGTGCAGTCACACAGTTTACGCGAGCAAGGATTTATGGCATGCATCCGCCCGCAAGTCCTATATCTTAATTATTGACTTATTATTCAGTCTGGCTTTAACTTGGGACTAGCTTTCCGAATCACACTGGTAAAAAGGCTAGGCTTATCCATGCTGATCCCGATAAGGCCAACAGACGTACAGCCACTCTGGCCTTTGTACTTGAATATACGATCCACTTATATTATCCCAAGTTAAAAGTAATTGAGGGTAATCGTAATGTATTACAGAGATTAACATTAAGTATAATTAAGTTACCAATTATATTTCAATCAAGTGCCACCAGATGAATATTTCCCAACCCTGACTAAATGGAGAATTAATGGTAAAGGCATGAAAGTGTTCTCGGTCTGCAATTCAAAATAATATTAATGTGTAAAATTTCATTCTCTACCGACCAAGAGCAGTCAGCAAACGTAACTGCTGAAGCAATTATTAATTCTGCAATTGTTTCTCTGCTATGGTTTCTGTTTTCCAAAGCCAGAAAATGGCACTGTCCTCCAGCCATCCTGCGTCCACAGGCTCTTATGGCTTTTGTTGTGTGGCCAACCATGAACCCATGCATAAGCCTCTATCAGTTTCCCTTTATGCTTGCACTCGGACTACTTTTGATCTGACCCATGGTGTTCATCGATCCAGGCCCATCTCTGCGTCTAAACTCGATCACTTCAATGTCCTTGCTATAGAAATTGTTTCAAATCATGGATAACTGGTGCAATTTCTCACACTCCTCTCCCCATTAGTCAAAATGTGTCAGTCCATTCCGTTTCAGATGTAGACCTCATGTGGCATGTTTTGTCGTATAGCCATGCTGAGACACTGCAGGCGTTGTATAGCACAGCTGCTTGAGACTGTATAGGGAAAAGCTGCCAGCTAAGGTTGTCTAGAAGTAGAGTAATAATATCTGCAGATCACTGCAGGTGATTCTGGCCAACTTTATTTTTTCCTTAATGAAAGAGTTAGCAGATAGACGTACACATAGACGCGCATAGACTTGCTTGATCTTACACTCCTATGTCATTTTATCACCAGATAAGTGCACTTTAACAGACTGTTGCATCTCATTTTATCAACGTCCTTGTAGCCCATCCACCAATGATCACATTTTATTTGGGTGCTGGACCAATGGAGCTATACCTGATACACTCATACAATATGCTACTACCATGTTATCACTGCTGTGTTAAAACTGTCCATCACCCAAATAACTGCTCAGTGGTGGTCCGGTGGAATTCCCTTTTTCATCAACGTAGGGGCTAAATTGTGAAGCAACAGTGTTCCTATATACATATATGTTTTAGATAAAATGGCCAAGAGATATGTACCTAATAAACTAGCTACTGTGAAATATTCTAGTAATATCATAGTATATATGCTTTAAGCAATAGGAGGGAACTTAAAATCAATACAAATTCATGACAGTTGTTGACAAGTCAAAGCTGTAGTACTTACTGTCCTTAGGCACTTTAATTTAGATCTTTGCAATAAGTATTCTCAGTGCGTCCATTTTCTAATGGGAAAATGAAAAGTCTTGTCTAATGTGTGGCTGGGGGTGATATAAAACAATAATGAGCATTTTTTTGCAGACCTTCTAGTAACAACACTCCCACACAGTCACACTTGTACACAGTGCCATGAGGAGTGTAGGTTGAAATACTGTTGCTGAGTTCTTGCTCTGTAATATTCTAACCCTCCCTCTGGGGAGGCCGAATTGACAGTTGTTATTAGAGTCTGCATATGGAGGGCCTGTTCAAGGCCGGGAGCTGCAGGTGCGAGCTCTTGCGGCTCTGATATCTGCTGCCATTGCTGTATGAGTGGGGATGCTTCTAGCCTTAAGTCAATATAAGGCTGAAGGAATTCTTAGCCTCGCTCAGCGAAAGTGTTCTCCTTGCTGACACGGAGAAACATTGGTGTACAGATATCTGACATATTGAATTAGCTCAACCTTGTACGGCTTTATCGTATGAATAATATATGTATACAATAGATAGAAAGATAGATAGATGGATAAACGAAATTTTGGCAAAAAGTCAACTGAAAGACACAACTGAGTAGTATATTTTATTCATTTTGCTGCTGCTATTGAAAAAATGCATGTACAGCTTAGGATAGTATTCACTCACTTCCATGATGTGAATATTAGTTTACTTGAATTGAAACTTAATTATTATTAGTAGTAATAGTAGTAACCATGCATTAAACCCATGTTCCTGCTATATGTAATATGCGTTTCATGACAGCACATGCAGATATGTATTGCAAGTTTCTGCAAGCTATTATTCAATATAGTCACCACTCTGGTCGGTTTTTGAGCTAGCAGCACACTTCTGTGTCTGAGCATACTCCAGTACGCCAATTAAGCTGAAAGCGAGGAGGAGAGGTGGAGTTATCACACATCTCTACTGCCCACCACTGCACCTGCAGCTGTTAAAAAGAGCCTGTCGTGACTGAAATTCACGTCACTACCCTCCCACCTTAGGAATCTTGGCAATAATGCAAAGGTTATTTATGTGTATCTTGTTAAGCTGAGAAGCGGATGACCCAGCTGGTGGCTTACATCTACTCACAGCTATACACCCAACCATCGCATATATATGACCTTGTTAAACAATTCTTTTCAAAACTCTAGGCATTGTGGAGTTGGTCCCTCCTTTACGAATGTAACAGTGTTTGTGCTCCTGGAAAGAAGTTCTATCATTTCTCCATGCTTAACGCTCTTGAGGCTGGGTAGGAGCCCCCTACCCAGCCTCAAGAGCATTAGTGAGGTCGGGAACTGATGTTGGATGATAAGGCCTAGCTCACTGTTGGATTTCTGGTTTATCCCAGTGGTGTTCAATCGGACTGAAGTGAGGCCAGTATAGTTCATCGACCCCAAACTAAACAAAGCAAACCATGGACCTCACTTTGTTCATGGGGGCTGCAACAGGAAAGGGCCTTCCCCAAACTGTTTCACAAATGAGCAAACGCAGAGTTCTCTAATATGTAAGTGTATACTGTAGCACTAAACATCCCTTCTCTGCAACTTAGGACCAAGTCCAAACCTCTAAAAACAGCCCTAGCCCATTATTCCTCTTTTGTCAAAGTTCACATTTGGCACAATGTATTCAGATATCTGCCAAATCCAGATTCTTCCATCACACAGAGTGTGATTCATCATTCCTGAGAATGTGTTTCCAGTCCTCCAGAGTTTAATAGTTGTCTAATTTATACAATTTTACCATTTTGGTGAATTTTGGGACTGCACATGGAGATTTTAGCAATGCACCAGCTCAGCCATGGAAACCCAATCCACGAAAATCTTCACAAACAGCTTTGTTATTTCCAGAGAACTCAATATTTTGTGTAGTATTCAAGGAAAGATGATTTTTCTGCTATATGCTTTACACTTCAGCCCTGAACTTATGTATCTTCTATATATTTTTACTCCACAATAACAGCACCTACAGTGGACCAAGGAACCTTCAGCGTGGTGAAATATAACTTGTTGGAACGATGGCTGTGCACTGTTAAAAGCTATTGAACTTTTTCAGTTTACCCTTTTCTCCTGCCTTTCTAGTGTTTGTCCAGGTTGGTTGCCTAGCATGTTAGATTGTATTTACTTGATAGCAGCAATTGTGGTTGAAAAAAACAAACCCACTATTTACAGAGACTGTCTACATTCTTTTGGACATGTAGAGTATACATGAAGAGGAGAGGTAAAATTTAATGGGTTTCTGCCCATGTACCCTCTGCCATTTTATTGGTGTCTTAATCTGATAAGGTATCACAATTAAATCTTCTGTAAAAGCACATTAAGTCCATTTAATGTTTGACTTAACTTTATTACCAGTTAAAAAGGGTGTAATCTGATCGTCAGAGCAAAACTGGCTTGCTGTAAATTGCCTCTGATGGGCTTTTATACGTCCAGGGCAAGTGCTGTTTTCTGTCGGAGAGCGAAATTTTATGATACACGCTGGCTGCGTAGGCGGATGTTTTTGCATTTGCTTTGATTGCATTTGAATGTATGGAATGAATCTGCAGGCGACTCTAGTTCAAGAGATGAGTTTGCTGTTTCTATGAACTGGGTTACTGATGCACTTCCTGATTATGAGCTGCTTTGGCTCAGCAGATGTTTAATGAAGCATTACCAGAAACCCATAACAACTGTTCCACTGAAAAGGAGGACAACCTGTTGTTCTGTACCTTTTAAAGGAAAAGGAATATTAAGCTGCATTGTTGTTTAAGTAATGAAATGATGTCAAAATATATTCTGTGTCACACATACTGCACTTTTTTTTTAAGTAAAAAATTTGGCCAAACTTGGAAACATTGCCAAGAAATACTGTACGCATAACACAAACTCTTCATCAAATTGAACTTATAATAAAACATATCCCCTTCTACTTACAAACACAACGTGCATTCCAGTTAATTTTTCTGGCCTAATGCTAATATTAACTCTTTAATCTTAATTTATGCATGCTTACAGTTTTTGATGAATGGACCAGCAACCCTCCCTGTGCGTATTAATAGATCATTCATGTCTAGGCTGACATGAACTCATGAGCGCCGGAACCATCATATCAGATAGGGACGTGCCCCCCACTTTTCGAAATCATTCGTTTCGTGCGCCTCACTTTTTCCCCCCACATTACAAATGCATCTTGCGCCCCTGTATGAACTGGATATGTTTTTGCTTTGAAATATATAAATGATGCCATCTTTAACATCTTTATTTTATTTGAACACACATTAATGAATATTACACCTTGTTGGTTCATGTCACATCCCCTCCCCATGACCCCCCAAGGATTGCAGGCGCTTCGGCAGATGTTCATTGCAAGATTTTCTTTGTTGATAAACATAACCAAAAAGGACTCGAGGGCCCACGAACAAAAAGCCTTTTGATGCTATAAACAAAACAGGAGTCAGGAGACACACACCTCACAATGCGGCTAAATGCAATGGTGGACCATCTACCCGGGTCCACCCAAACTAAACTTAAATACAAACATGATTACTCCTGAGCACACCGGCACTAATCACACAAACAAATTCCTGCCCGGTGTGCTCAGGTTGTCAAAATAAAAGACACTTAAACAACCGTCACTGCCTCCAGGCCTGACAGTTCACGCAACTATTGTCTGGACTGTAACCCGATATGACTTTAGTCACACCACACTTCACTCTCAAATGCATCTCTGGCTCGTCAGATTAAAATTAGCTTGCTATGTGGTGTGTAATATGCAAATCAGCTCATATACAACAACCAATGGCCTGAGTTTCTCTCTGTTTTCCGGTTTTGTTCAAAAGAAAATCACACCTTTGCACAGCATTGCTCATTTCCTACACCTGCTGTCAGGTTTACTAAAAAAAACACTTTTAGGAACCCTGCATCATTGTCATTTTTAACCATATCTTTAGGAAGATTTGTAGAGGTACAGTGAAAAAAACATGGTGAAGATTTATTTAAGCTAACCATGAGCAAAGTGGGCTGAAAAAACTTTAGTCAGTAGCGTGAGGAGTAATAATGCCTCTGTTAAGTGATGCCAGCACTGGGGGGGGGTCTCACCCCCATAATCAGAACAGCGGGGGAAATCTTGATCACAGCATTGGGAGGGGTTTTGGTTGTCAAAAGTGATTTGAGGAGATGGACGTATTTACTCTGCATATCAAGCAACCTCCTGTGCCGGGATCAGGTTTATACCTGTTTTAAATACATCTTGTGCACATTTAATCTTGCTTGTATGCGGATAAACCCTATCCAGAATCCTAAAACTCAACTGGTGTAAACAGGATTATAAGCTGCTAAAGGAACAATATATACAGACCAAATGTGGCTTCACTTTTGGGTAATCTGTTGACTCTTTAACAGATTCATAGAAGGATGTGAGAACTCCACATCCTTCTATACTTTTCTTTTCACATTTTCATTTTTCATCTACCAAATAATGACATTTTTCCAGCGCATTATATTTGAAATCCTGCAGTGTCAGGTGGCTTCGGTCGAAAGCGCTGCTTATAGGACTGAGGGGAAAAAAAAGTGCTGTTTTATATCACAGATAGTAATCAGCTCAAGTCTGTGGATCAATATGCAATTCAGTTCCTAGAAAGTAATGGAATACATGCGGCAGGAAAAGAGATAACTGATGAACACACCTGATGAAAATGAGCAGTAATCACATTAATCAGACCACAGCAACATCTGCAACAAGGGCACGCCTGGCTGGATGCCATTTGAATTCTCTTGGGGAAAACAATAAGAACAGGTTTCCGGTTTGCTCTCTAACACAAGAGAAAAGGTAACCCATAAATTACAACAAAACGTGGCTGCTGATGAGAAACAATACTAATTACGAGACATTACAGATCTCTGCAAATTATTACCATCTAATCATTAATCAAGCTATCTGCACTGGAATGCATTTTGAAAGAACCTTGCCTGTCCATCTCAAACAGCACTTAACGCACCACAAATTTCATGTGAAATGTGTATTTTCTCCAAGACATAAAAGTTATTTTGAACTTGACATTTATTTCAACTTTATTGCAGTGTGGTGTGAGATTGCTGAAGGTGTCACGTGCGTCTTTGCTTTGCCATCAAGCGCTATTCCTGCCTGTCACAACTCTTGCTGTCAGTGCTGTCGATTCTGGTATGTCAGGGCCGACATGTCTCCACTGAAGTAGCTTCAGGCAGCGCTGCTTCCCTATATTGCATTGGAAGATCTGCTGGACCTGCTAGTGTGGCATGTGAAAATCCCTTCAGCGCCTTTCCAAATGACTGGCTAATCACTTCTAGTGGTGGCTTCAGGCGTTGACTTTCTCCAACGGCCTTCGGCCATGAACATCATGTTAGCCCAAGACAGTAGCACATCACTCAGCCACCCCATTACTTCGCCTGACAGCAGGATCCAGCATGCCGAACATCACGCTGCATTAGGCGTGACAAGGAATGTGTGGAGAGAGCAAGCACCATGCACTCCTATAATCTTCTAGTAGCTAGCGTTCAAGCCAAGGGTGTCCAGTTTTGGTCCTGGAATTCCAGAGTCCAACACAGTTTGGTTTAACCCTTAGAACTCAGAATGTGTTAGTAAAATCTGAATAAAACCGGTATAAAACAGTCTAAAACTGTGTTTGTTCTTCTTCATTCTAGCCATTTCACTTGACGTGCCGCCACTCGGCCACTTTCCGGACCCCCTCCCTCTGCGGGTTTTCCCCACCCACTTGTGGGCGGAGACTATCCTGAAAGTTCCTTTCGGGTTCAAAGATCTTGAGTTTGTTTTCATTTTTTTCTAAGACCTAACATAAAAGAAATTTGTTCATTTTTGTTTTTATGCACATTTGCATGTGACGCCATTTTTTAAAACATCAGTAGCGGTAGTTATATTATTACATGTTTTTTAAATTACAATAACTTTAGTTCTACGTGACATAGGACCACTAAACAAAGATCGGCGTGACATCCGATGCTTTAAATATCAACACACACTGGGAGAATTTCCATATAAGCCGCTGTTCCAGCATGGTTAATAGAAAATCCTATTAAAGCTGGTAACATCTGACTGAAGGAACTATCCTTGATAACCAGCAGAAACTTTCATAGAGAGGTCTCTATGAATGTCTAGGTCTTGCTCTATATATTTAAATGCCTTTATAAGTCGAAATTCAAGAACGATGTGTTCTTTGCAATTATTTACAATAGCATCTTTAATTATTAAATCAATGGTAGCATACATAAGGATAAAAAATTAAAGGAGGAACCAAAATAGTTTTGGTGTTGGACCAGAACAGCTTTAGTGTGCCTTGGCACAGATTCTACAACTCTACTGTACTGGAGGGATGGGATGTCAGAAATACTTCATAGGATGAAAATGATCGATCAGCATGAATGTGCATTGATTCACAGTAACCCTTCCTTATAAGGGCACAAGTGAATGCAAACCATGCCAGAAAAATGCTCCCCACAGCATAACAGAATCCCCAGACCCTCTCAATACACAGGTCAAGCATTCAGGTTTATATTGTTCTTTTAGCACACACCACACATGCACTTCCCTACTTTTGGTGAAGGACTCATGTGACCATATCATTTTTTTCAGTGCCTGTGGATGTTAAACCACTGAAGTCTGAGATGGGGGGCTTTGTAGTGAGGGGTTTATGCTCTGCAGCTCTACTAAAACATCCCTCTCAATATAGTTATAGATCTACTGTTCTAGTTGGCACAGTCTGGCCACGTTCTGCAGGTGTAATTTGGGTTGCTCAAATCATTATAGATTGCACTACTAAATGAGAATCACACTCACTGGACATGTGCTTTTAAGCATAATTTCCAAACTTGTTTACTGATGTTTTTACACAAATGCACGTCACTGTTCCTAAACACCAGCCAGTCGAGCTCCTGCCATCCATGCCCTGATAATTAACCCTCTTTCAAAGCCACTTATATCCTTTTCCCTGTCATTTTCATCCAAAACTAAGGTCAACTGCGCCTGTTTGGCAATTTTACACCTGCCACAGAGCATGGTTAGGTTAATTGCTTTCTTCTACACCTGTCAGGAACCATCTGCACTCGTTTCTACATTCATTTATTCTATTTTTTTTCCTTTAATTTGTCACACATCTGAATAACTAACATGCTTTCTAATAAATCTGTCTGTGCTCATCTTTCTAAAGTAGGCATTTCCAGGGCCCAAGTCCAGCACTGTTTGGAGATTTACCTGTAGAAACGCTCCAACTAATTCCAGTCAGGTGTGTTTAACCAGGGATTCATCAAACCCTGAGAGTCACTGATCCTCCCAGACCACAGCTGGATACAGGTGGCTTAGACACTAGACACACTCCTCTGTAAAGCTGCTGCATAAAATTGTCAGTAAGCCAGAGTGAAGTCCATTCCCACCACCGACAAACACTCGCCCTGCTTCGCCCTGGCCCATTAAACATTGATCAATCGGTATTGATCTGCAATGCAGACACATTTGTAATGACCTTACTACTGCACACGGCGCTTCATCAGGGCTTGTTACAAGGCTCGGGCCATGTCCACACATACACGGGTATTTCTGAAAACGAAGATTTTCCATTTTGTTTTGTTTTTTTAAATCACGGCCACACGAGCACGTTTTCAAAAATATCTTCGTCCAGACGCAATCGCAAAAACGCTGTCAAAAGGCAGCAGGTGGTGATATAACCTTAAACAGTAGAGCATTGGTGACCAATCAGGAGCCTTGGAGGGGGACGTCATTATCACAGACAGTATCTGTGTTGAATATAATAGCATCCGAAGCTGACTGTGACGCCACGCATGAGTATAAACATGCCAAAACCTGTCTCGAGGTTGAGAGCAGTAGTACTTCGGGTAAACATCGGGCATTGTAGATGAAAATCTAATGTAAACACAGCACATACAGCGACGCCATATCAGTGGCGCACAGTATCACGCGAAACGGTCCGTTTTTTAAAATCTTCGTTTTTCTGGTCCACACATAAACACAGAAACTGAGTTTTCAAAAATTGCCACTTTGGTCGGAGTTATCAAAAACCTCCGATTTCACTGAACCAAAACGTCGTTTACTATGGACAAAAGGTCAAAACACATAGAAAAACACCAGAAATACCTGTGTACGTGTGGACATGGCCTTGACGTTTTCAGCTCAGTTCAGTTCAGGGGAGGATCATGCAATCCAATGTGAGAAAGTTCATTTGACACAACTAAATTATTGATTTCCACCCTTGAAACTATAAAGGACCCAATTGTGTGTCTAACCTTCAGTTCTTCACTCTGATCACTGCATAACTTACATTTGTGTTTTAAAATAGTGACTAGAGCTGTAGAATATGTGCTAAATATGAATTGACATTACATTGCATGTTGTGATTAAGATATAACTTTAAATGTAGTAAAGATGCACTCCAGGGGACAATACTTAAAATGGCACATGACACCCTTAAAATTTGCAATGCAGCATGTTGTTTTTTATCTTTATATTTATAAATCACCGACTGGGTGGTTTCCTAAAATTGGGAGAAATATAATGTAAAAACAGCTGTGATATCAAAATGAAATGATTATTATGTAAAAATGAAACTAGTGACAGTCACGGTAGAGGTTTATTTCAACCTGGTCAAGCAAGAGTGTGCAACTGCTAATCTCAGGAACAGCAGGCATGTAACAGAAAGTAAAATAAAGCTTGAGCTTATAAGCAGTCTTTTGCTGTCTGATTAGTCACTAGCAGAAAGCTGATTTCCATTATCTCCCATATGGAAATCCGGAGTGTTGTTCGTGCCAAGATACCAGTGTTAGATATTTGCATTTGATGACAACTGTAGCTTTAACAAAGACCCCTGGGGCTCATATCAGGCATACAAGAAACATATTCTTTCCCCATTATTCAGTTTTACAGCGATTTCTTCGGTAAACTTTGTTTGTGAATAAGATAAACCTTTATTAGTCCCACAAGTGGGAAATTGGCATTGTTACAGAAGAAAGTGGACAGTACAGAGGTAAGAGAGGCAAAACAATAGATTAAAATCTATACAAGATAAAAGTACACTTAAAAACTAATCCAAAAAATAGAAATATAGGCATTTATATATGTACGCAAATATATGTGTATATATAACCTATATATGTATGTGTATATGTACATAGTGGAAATACAGTAAACCCCCTGCTTAATTGCAGTTCAGCAGTCTCTCGCATATTTTTTCTGAGAACTGAACTAATAATTGTTTGCAGAAACCCCCACACATTTGCGGAACCCCGATATCCTCCGCATGTTCTTGGCTTTTGGGGCGCCTGGGCCTCGTCCGCCACACCCCCTCGTCCTCGTGCTGGTTGTTTATGTTTGGGCACGGTGGTTAGCAAGGCAAACAGACACCTGAACGGAATGAGCCTCCGCTGCTCAGCGCCAGCACAAGGACGAGGGGGTGTGGCGGACGAGGCCCGGACATCACGGTCATCTGTACTCAGAGGCGGGACGTTTGAAAGTAGCCAACTCCATGCTTCTGATTGGCTGCTGCCCTGTGATGCATCTCTGGCAGACACAGTCCAGAATTCCCCCCGTGGAGCATCTGAAGTGTTCTCGTGTTTTCCTTTTTGTTTTTTAAAGCCCTGTATTTTTATTACTGTAAATTAAATTAAATTATTACTGTATTTACCTGCTTATACCAAAGAAAACAACAGCGCATACCAAAGAAAGCGCGCGTGAATTACAGTACAGTCTATATAGGGTTAACATCAGAATTTTTCATTCTAGCACTGCGGGAGTTCAGTGTTAACTGTACAGAATGGATATGGGTTTACCTTTACATTTTCTTTCAGGGTAATGAATTAAGCTGAGTTTAAAATGAGTACAGGAAAAAGTACAGTAAACAGTAAAAAGTGCACTGGTCAATTTACCTCCAGGTGGTTCAATTTACCCACAACCTGGGATCAATTTACCCCTAAGCTGGGGCAAGTTGAGCAATTAGACCACTTTTTTTGAGAAATCATTTTACACTGCCCATTGTCACATATTTTACATTCATGTGTCCCATTGATAGGACACATTCTGATACAAAGGTTATTGACTTAATTTTATCTCACCTCTTTATCATTTTTCCTTGCCTAGAGGACAGCATATGTACAATCCTCTATGTATGAACACTGCGGATATATATAAAGGTACACATTGTAGTGTCCTCAGCAGGCATTGACAAAATCGTAATAATGTAAGAAGACAAACAGCACATTGCTCACAGTAATATTTTCCCTCTAAAAATTGTATTCCTGATACAACCTGTTCACCTACTAACAATTTGCTGACATCATCACTTCTCTCTGATGAGGGCAGAATATAGTCCTGTTACAGAGAATATAAAGTCTATACCAGGTAAAGGGACACTGTTAGCGGCAATCAATGATGTTCAGCTGGCAGTTCGCTGGTTTTTATATGTGTGTTTCACCAATTACAGTAATCATTTTCTAAACTGAACTACAGCGGTCCTGGAGTAGTATTTTAGGCCTCAAACCTCTGAACAAATAGATTTTTGGATCACATGAACACTTCAATTTGCCCACTTACTCAAAAAGTCATCCATGATTGCACACAATAAAACATTTAGTGATCAGAGTCTGCTGTTATATTGGGATTACACAGGCCAATATTGCTTTAACAGTTTACAAACAATATGTAGTGCGGCCCTCGTAGTTACTGAACGTGTATAGCAGTTACTGAATAATAGATTTTAGGAGTAATAAGTGAATAGTTAGCCTAAAGCCTGGTTTATGGGGTGATGAGTGAAGTGTGAAAGACGGGTCAATGCTGGTGATCTACATCACTTTGTGCACACAGCAAACTCTGAACTGAACCTTTTTTCTCCTTTTTGCCTGGAGGCTGTGCTGTTCTGGCCAGTAGTACAATACAGCCCATGAATAAAAGATGCATCTGGAGGGGAAAAAAAAAACATTTAAGCAAAATGTTTAAATCACAGGTTCAGTTTCCTATAACTCCTGCAGATTCCTGGTGCATGATTATAAGCGTGATCTCAATTTTCCAGTATTCTGGCTCAGAGATGGCTGAGAGTAATTTCCTGCCATGTATGGGAATTGATTTCAGAGGCAGCTCATTCTGTCGACATGCACTACATGCTTTATAGTGCTGAAACAGGCCGGACACTTAACAGGGCACGGGGGAGTACACACACACACTTAAACACACAAGCTCTGAATGCACCTCTTGAATGCCTCTCCTCATCTACGAGGTGCCAGCAGAGGCTTTACAAGGGTCCACTGTGCTTCAGCGCTTTCACACATCGCCACGGCAGCCGACTGGGAGCCCCCGGCAGCCGGCAGCTCTGTCCGTGGTGGCATTTTAGCAGAGACCCCCAAAAGCACGCTGCAGGACCACAAGCAGTACAGAGAACTCATCCCTGTGCTACTGCTTGAAACAAAAGAGAGAGCGAAAGAGAGAGAGAGAGAGACAGTGCATAGTGTGTGTAAAGAGAGTGTGTAGAGAGTGTAGAGGAATACAGACATAGAAGAAAATGCGAGACAGACCAATAGAAAGATGAACAGAAACGGAGAGTGACAGAAATAGAAACAGGGATGGAGTGAGAAAGAGAGATCGGGACAGCAAGAGAAAACAACAGAGGAAGAACAAGACAATGAGAAAATGCAATTTTGACAGAAAAAGAATGGTAGAAAAGCAGAGCGTAAGAGAGAGAAACAGATATGTGGAGAAATAAAGGATTGGGAAAAAAGAGAGAAAGCCAGAAAGAGAAAAAAGGAAAAAGAAAGCAAGAGGTTGAGAAACAGTAACAAAATGGAGCAAATGAGTCAGTGTGTGTGTGTGTGTGTGTGAGAGAGAGAGAGAGAGAGTGTGTGTATGTGTGTGTGTGTGTGTGCGCCTGTGTGTGTGTGCATGTGTGTGTCTGTGCGCTTGTGTGTGTGTGTGTGTGTGCGTGTGTGAGCGTGAGAGAGAGAGAGAGAGAGAGCAAAAGACTGACACACTGTAATGGAAATGCTGAGACCAAGAGAAAAAAGTAAAGAAAACATGGATAGCAAGAGAGAAAAGAAAAGAGACAAACACAAATAGAGCAGCAGACAAAGAGAAAGAGAAACAGGTGGAAAGAGAGAGATAGAGTAAAAGACAGCAGAAACAAGGGAGATAAATCCAAGTAGCAGTCAGAAAAGTACTGGTCACATTTATAAGCAGAAAAAATGAACAGGACGAGAGGGAGAGAGAGAGAGAGAGAGAGAGAGAGAGAGAGAGAGAGAGAGAGAGAGAGAGAGAGAGAGAGAGCGCGCGCGAGAGAGAGATAGAGAGAGAGAGAGAGAGACAAAAAAAGAGAAGAGAGAGAGAGATAGAGCGAGCGAGAGAGAGAG
>JBBJLS010000134.1:5629987-5655708 GCA_037577275.1 Bryconaethiops microstoma | reverse complement strand
ATAAAGCAGAATGAGGTGCTTGTGTAGGAATTTAACAGACACTGGCATGGAATGGTTGTCATACTCACAGAGATGCTGATTTAAAAAGTGTTTTATGTAATGGGATCATGTGTACATTAGTACATATGATATTATGCATTTAATGAGGTCAGTCCCATTATATGCATAGTATTCAGTAAGGAGATTGAAAACGACACAAACTGACAACCTTAGGCTATTCTTAATAAAGAGTACTAGAACAGAAGGAAGCTGACGGGTCCTGGTTACGTTGTTACTGTAGCATATCACTGTGTAGTTACAAGACTTTTCTAGTAAGGTGAAATAATACGAGTCAAACGAAAGCACCACAGCAAGCTTCTGAGAACCGTAAGCTCAAATCTCTCCGTCCAGTTAGATCAAGAACGTTACTGGCAGTGTAGGAACCTCGTGAGAGGAATCTGAGATAGGATGTTAAGCTATGTGGCATGTAGTGCCTATGAGCCACACAAGGGGAGTGGATTCAGGAAGCACGGGGTCAGTTTAGCTGCTGTCGTATCAAGATTAATAGCTATGCTAAAGCCATTTTTTTCACCTGCCACCTTATCGCCACTGCACAAAATGAAGTGTGGGCCTCACAACACATTTTCACAATATATGTTCCAAGTGAAAATGTATTGCATTAAGGAACACTTTTATTTGTTATTTCCCTCTATAGGAGAAATGAAATTGCACTACTGATAAAGGCAGTCCAAGTGCAGTCAATTCCATTGTTACAGTATATACATATGTGTTTGTGTGTGTATGTATGTAGGTATGTGTGTTTGCTTGTGTATGTGTGCGTTTGTGCTAGCATAGCTGTACCAGATAGCATTTTGTCTTTAATTAATGATCAGCATGGAAAAATAGACATTGAAACAATACTGCCATTTGTGTTTTTTCATCACTGAAGCATTTTTTTGATATGTAAAGCACTTTTCCATACTATTGAGTCAACATTAATACCACAGGACTATTTTAACACTAAAAATCCTGTGTCTCTCTTTAGGAGAAAATTAGAAACATCTGTTTCACATTTGTTTACTATCGTCATTCAGGGTCCTAGAATTATCATTTTAAAATGCTGAGAAAGGAACAAATTCATAAAATGAATAAAGTAGCTGCAGGAGGTCCCTGAAGCTACTGGCACCATAAGTTAGGGAAAATTTGACTTGACATCTCATCTTCTACAACAGCCATGTGGTAGAGCTGAGAAACAGAATGTCGTCAGTATTTTTAGTCTTTGGAGACAGTGAGTGACACTGCGCCCCCCTTTGACCCCCACACCCACCAGAACCTTGTCCATTTTCACAGCTTCCTCTATAGCTGTCACTGATCTCTGTCGCTGACCACCTCAGCTATAACAGCTTCCACTCTTCTTTCCAGAAGATTTTGGAATTTCTGTGGGAATTTGTGCTCATTTATTCATGTATATATATAAAAATTTCCAGAAGTATATATATATATATATATATATATATATACTTCTGGAAATTTTTCTGTGGCTCCCTTATTGCCCCTCTGTGACCCCCTGTCTGAGGACCACATTATAAAGCTTAGAGCAGTGGGTAACACAATCACCCTGCATTTAGAAAACTGGATGGTCCCTCATAGGCGTAAAAGTCTTTGGGTAATTCTCCAAGTGCTGCATTTGTCATCCACTATAAGTGGCCAGGCAGGGCACATGTAGATTGCATTTCATAGCAGTGGTTCTACAGGTCTAGGCAATACTGCTTTACCTGCAGTTTAATACAACTCGCTAGTGGACCACGGTTCTATCAAGTGCAGCAAATGTTCTGCATTACTCTACCTAACGCTTATAAAAATGGTCGCTTTAATGTTTGGGACATCAGGAAAAGGAACAGCAGCCCGAACACAGAAAAGATTGTAAACATACGGCTGCATGCTGGTGTAACATATGGAAACCATTTTTAAATCATGAGAAGTTGTTCATTTGATGGAGTGCCTTCATAAGTGAACTTCAATCTGACTGCTCGCTGAAAACAAACAGTTTGATATGCGCGTAATTATATTAAATTACCCTTTTTAAGGCCCGCTAATGTCTGTTAACAGGCTCCGAATCCTTCCATCAATTTTCAATTACTGTCAGGTACCCTCGGCCACTAAAGGGCCATTACTGCTTTTCATTGGACTGGGAGTTCTAAAAACGGCTCCCTGACAACACCCTACTTCTCTTTCCTGCATCAGCGGGCCTGGACATTTATTCAAAAGCCACATCTCCCTGCTCATGTCCTGACATAGCTCCTGCTTGTTCTCTTCTCGTTTGGTTCTTCTGCGAGACGTATCCCCAGGGGGACTCCAAATGGCACTTTAAAAGAAAACACAGCTTCCCGAGCACAACGGATTCCAGGAAATTGGAAATGATAACGTCCCTAATGACGATGAATTGGTAGTGGGGCAGATGTGTTCTCGGCACGGCAAAAAAGAAAATCTAAAAAAAAAAAACCACAGTGCTGCATGTCTCTCACCCCAGCATGAAGCGGAGAGAGCGGAAGGATTAACTGCCAAACATGGGATCTCATTTGCATTACACTGACACAGAACACATTACACCCCATGAAAACGAACCTGGTAGGATTTATCTTGCCTATGTGGCAGTTTTGCAAATGTTTCACAACCTGAGTGACACTTCGCTTGGATACGGAATCCCTACCTGATATCATGAGGAGCTGAAAGTGTGTGATAGAATTAGTCTGAACTGCTGATTGAATAGGATCTCTATAACAAAGTGTAGCTTTTGCTCTTGCGAGCTACATTTTACAATGAACAGCTGCTGAATGTCATATAAATGCCTGGTCTATACATGGCCTTAGAAGGCAGCCGTCGCGTGTTACTAATTTGGTCTTTCATGCATGCAGCTTTCTTAGCCAATTAGTCCAGAAGGTGTTGCAAATGCTAGTGTCCCCTTCATTAATCTGTCAAGCAATTACCCTCGAGCTTTTGTCAGAGGTGTCTGGGCTAACACCATTACTGTGGTTTTGTAGTCTGAGAATTACTGGAGAGCACTGAATTGACACAGACAGCGCAATGTTTTTCTCCTGGTTCCAATTAGACATCGATCATGGGAGGACTGTGGCTTCACCTTGGAAGCGCTCAGAAGCATTCTGGCAGGAAAAACATTCTTACATTACACGGAACGTAAAAGAAAGACATCCAAAGGCTCTGGAGTGCTGTCATAGAGCGGTGATCACTAATACTCGCCTTGGTGATCACTAATACTACTTTCATTCAGAGTTTTGTTCCAATCTATCTTACATGCTGCTGTTGAAGCAAGTGAAGCTGAGCTAAAGCTAAGCTAAAGCTAAGTCCAAAATTATTCTAAGTCCCAAACTTTTTCTAAGTCCAAAAATCAAATGGAGTCAGAGAGATGGGATGTTGCTGGTTTATTCAGAGTTGATTTGCTTATTCCTCCCAGTTTGTTTCAACCAATAATTACAGATTTGATCATCTTCTGATTCATATTTCAGTCTACACCTCCAGTCGCCCTTTGACCAATTAGATTAATCACTGCTTTGCCTGACTCCCCGTCTTATGGTGGGCTCCATTTTCTGGACATGCGCCTTATCTGATCCTGCGGCTACTTTACACTTATGAGTTATGGCCATCTTCTCTTAAGGGCTCTTGGGGACTTTTTCTGCCTCCAGTTCTGACAGTTTACTTGAGTTCAGTCTCTGCACCTGGCAGGGACTTTCCACCTCCCTTGTCCAGCTTCTGAGGGAGACAGTTCAAACTCCCGTACAGGGGCTTTTGGTCAGACATGAGTTTAAACTTAACTGTAGAGGATTTTTACATTAAAGCCCATATAATTATGCCAAGCCAATCACCACTGATCAGTAAATTACCTCTTCACTGCCCCTGATTAACTAACACTAATGCTTCTTTTCCAGCCAAGTCAGAGACTTAAGGCTGAGCAGGTGTAGTAGACAGTGGGCAGAATTAGACTCCACTGGACAGTAGATAACCAGGACCAGGGTTGGAGACCATTGCCACAGAACTTCCTTGCCATATTTGGCTCCAACTTGCTAGCTGATCTAATCTGTCACCCTCGTCCGCTTACTTAACACTCCAGCCAATCAGGGACTTCTGTAGGCGTTAATTATCCAGAGCAGGTGATGCAATTTGTTGCTGGAACTACACTTCTTTGGAAGATAAATCTCCACGACCAGGGTTGGTGAACACTGTCCTAGAGGTACCAGTTTCCCAAAGAAGTTTTTCTCAAACTACATCTCAGGACTCCTGAGATGGTTCACATTTTTCTTATCCATTCTTAAACATAAACATACTAAACATTCCTCGCAGGATTCCACTGAGGAACCAGTTTTAGTTCCCTGAAAACCTTTCAGTAAATGGTTCCCCTGAGAACCATTTCTCTAAATGTGTATGAAGTGTAAAGAACCTCCACATAATGCAAATGGGGAACTAGGGAGAACTTAGCTTAAACTGGCAGAGAAACTGGCAGTGGAACAACTTTGTAACCATGTTCATAGATACAAAGTGGTTCCTCTGTGGCAGCGACCCCCAACCTTTTTTGCGCCTTGGACCAGTTTCATGTAAAACAATATTTTCACGGGGCAGTATAGATACAACTAAAAACAAAGTATGTTTGTTTATTACTCATTTTTGCTAGCTTGTGGGCAAAATTTTTGATGTACTTTATCACGTGACCGAGACGAGTGTTTTCTTTCAAAATTAAAGATCTTTCAGACTCAGATAATCGATTGAATATTTTTATTCTGTCTTTCTGTGCGGCCCGGTACCAAATGACTCTCGGACCAAAACCGATCCGTGGCCGGGGACCTCTACTCTATGGTATCACTCAAAGAACCCTTTATGCCACCACTTTATTTAAAAATGTGTTGTAAGCTGTGTGTTATGCTATGTAAACATGTGCACCATCTTAGGGGCCATCAGGCCTGGTCCAAAACCTGCTGCCCTAAACAGTTTTTCAATGGATAGTTTTCTGAAGGCGTACCCCAGTATTTTTCAACCTTGTACATATGTAGAGTACTGCTCTGTTTTCTGTTCTGTTTCTTAGTACAAGGAGAAGCCCTGAAGACATTGTCCAGTTTAAGTGGGTGTAAGATACAGAGATGACACACAAAAACGCTGCCATGTTCCTTTAAGAAACCATCTATTGGTAGATTCTTTAGGGAGACAGCAATGTTCCTTGATTGTTCCAAAGTTTGTCTCACCAAAACAAGACCCTCAGGAGTTGAACATTACATAAGTTTGTCTCCTGGCTCACATGCTCAAGAACCAATTGGTTTAATTCCCTAAAGTACAGATCTCTGTGGAGCAAAACCAACAAGCTGGACCTTGGGGGCTCAAGAGCTGTCTTTACCACCACAAAGACAAATACCTTATTCCCCTGGTGTCATGTAGCCTGGTGAGAGCTGCTGAGGTGTTATGGACGAGCTGGCAGGGCAGAGACACAACTCAAGCAGTAAACAGCCTGACAAAACTGATGGGATTATCGTAAGCCAACTCCTCATCCTGAGCAAGTGATTGTATAACCGCTAATTCTTTCACATGTTGCTCAAGCCCATGCAAAGCATATTTAATTGTGCTTTTGTGCTTTGGTGGATCCTTCTTTGGCTGGCCCACCACCTCAGCGCTCTCTCTCTCTCTCTCTCTCTCTCTCTCTCTCTCTCTCTCTCTCTCTCTCTCTCACTCTCTCTATCTATCTAATCCCTGGCTCAATGGGAGCATAACCCAACATGTGTCTTACTCAGCCTGATGATCTGTATGTGGCATAGCTGCACAGATAAATTATTTATTCAGCCCAAATGGCAATGCGCTGCGAAATCCCCTGTGAATTGACACCTACAGAGTCATTCAAGTCCAGCAGGACACAAATGAAGACTGTACGCAACACCAGAGATTTGGCTTGTTAGTTATTGTAGGGAGAAGAAGACGGGTTTCTTGTGCTTTTCCAAATCTTTCTTCACCCTTTACCAGACTACGTTTGCATTGCTGGGGGTTTCTCAATAAGATCAGTCAAGTAAAATCGTGTTTTGCAGACTAAGTAATTGTTTTTATCCAGTTTTCTCCCAAGTTTAGTGACCAATTCCCACTGATTAGATCTTCTGACATTACACAGTGTTACTGAGCAGGAAGGTCCAATGTTCATCCCACCTCTAAGAAATTCATCTTTTCAAAGTGTCACTGAATGCAAAGCTCAACACGTTTGGAGGAGAACACTACCTGCCTGCCTATTTTTTTAAAGTCAGCTAACAGATGACCTTGTTGGCAGCATGGCACTGAGTGAATACCTTTTATTTAATCAACTCTCTGGATATTTTAAGCATGATTAGGGGTGTGCCGGTTTGGTACTTAGTATCAGTATCGGTCCCAGGGCCAAAATCACTGGATCGGATGTTGGAAGAAGCCTAAACCTGTAAATGCGTGTAAATGCGTAACTAAACTTCAGTCAACCTGCAGTTTAGAGAAATACACAGAAGTGGACACAAGTATCACAGATGAGCAGCTAGGCTGTGTCTCACATGACTCTCAACTCACTACATAGTGCACTATATAGGAATTAAATGTAAAAAAAGAGCTACTGGCAATTCAGCCATGTATACAGAGTTCCATAATAGACAAACAGTGAACTATATGATTGTAGAAATGATTTTGTATTCAAAATGCATCTAAACTTCTTTAAAATAGGGGAAAAGACAATACTGGACTGGTTTTGGCATAGGCAGATACTCAAGGTTGCGGTTTCAGGGTCAGTGTCAGACATGAAAAAGTGGTAAAGCGCCACCCCTATACACAATCATTTAAAACATTAAATTCTTGTTTCTCTATACTTTTCTATAAGATTGCAATGACTTTTGCCTACATCTTAAACTGTCCCTAAATTTTGTAACTGTATTAAGATTTTTCATTTACTTTTAACCATTCCTTTGAAGGAAAATGCTAGAATCAAAGCTGCCCTTCTACCCTCTAAAATCATTGGACAGTTTTTTTGTCAGTGCAATTACAAATGTATTTATAATCCAGGTCTAATCTGATCTGATCTCTTTCTTTTGAAGCTCATATTAGAACATTATTGTGCATGATATATTTGCATTTGTAAATTCAGCGAAAAAAACAGTAATTTTGCATTACAATGTGAAGTGTGTTCTCTGTAGAGGGTATTTACTGATTTTCACTTCAAAATTCAACATGTCAACATGTCACATTTTTGCATACGACTATAAATGAAAAAGAAATACAGTATTAAGATTAAAACTGCAGTTCAGATGCTACTAAATCAGCTGAATTACCTCTTGTTTAATGTTGCAAATGTTAGTTATAGGACTGTATTTATATTCATTCTAGCGCCCTACCAGGGGGAAAATTGCCTTGCATTGCTTTGCTGAAGAAGAGGTACCACCACGGCCACCAGGGACGGACCCAGAAGCCAAACGCATTGATCATCTAAATTAAACTTTTAAAAAGTACCCTTAAAAATCCAGAGTCATGCTGTCTGCTCCAAGAACAGCACTGGGACTCTTCTTCATCTTTCATCTACTGCAGACTTTCAGAAGACGCATTTCACTCGGAAGGTCATTATTTGCAGCCTCTGTCTTCCGGGCAAGGGGATCCTTCAGCTGGAGAGGAGAGGTGTTTGAATTTAACCTCTGGCTTTTTTATCAGCCACTTCAAGCTCGGGTCACGCTCAGCTGCAGCCCCCTCATTGGGGATTAAGGCTTAAAAAGGACGCCCGTTTCAGCCCATTTATATGCATGCGGCGTCCACCGGAATAGCCGCGAATCAGCTAATATGTCCCCGTCAAGCGCAGCTTGTACTTAAATCGGACAGATTGGTTTTCATATGTCTCTTTCCTGTCAGAGCCTTCGTCCCCTCCCCGCCTCAGTTCCTCCCTACATGCAGACTCTGTAACAATTACCCCGGTGTCACCAAGACACATAATAATCATGTAAATTAGCTACTGCTGCTGGTGTTGTTTTGCCGTCACTTTGTAACTAGGTATTAGCATGTAGAGCTGGACTGGCTGCTGGCCAGTTCCATCACTTACATCGGCAAAAGAGTTGGACAAGCTAGCAGCAAGTGTGCGTGCATCATCAAGAGCTAATTCTCAGGGATGTGCATTTCCACAGTTAACTTGATGTTCTACTTCTTCTTCTTTTGAAGTTTACCTGCAATGCGCAGCTTCTCTCTGTCCTCTCAGTGGCATACAGAGCAGCAGGCGCCCAGCGTGTGATAAATTATCTGGCGATGCTAATGTTATTTGAGCTTAATAAAATCTAACATGAGACGGAGAGGATGAGATATGGCCAAATAAGAGCCAGGGCTGTAAACTCTACGGGACCCGAGAAGACCATTCACTACAAATTTAGCTGACTTCAAACACCCCTTCTTGAGATTGGGGCTCTCCTTACCCATTTCTGACTTATTTTGACCAGCATCTATGCCTACATTATTGCTGTTATTAACTTAGGGACCTTGGTAAGTTTGTAGGCACCATTTGAATGTTCTCTGTTGTGACTGGCTGGCCTGTTTTGTCTGAAATGTGGAACAAACTGTCTGCACTGACATTATGGATGTTAGTCGGTCGCCGTTCATTGGAAGACTGCAATGATACATTTGTTCCATGTTTTACAGTCGGAAACAACACAATGTCTAATAATCTTCTGCTCCAATAACTATTATACAGTAGAATGTCTGCAGTAACAGCATTCATCACTTCAACATCAGTGGGCAGACTAACGTCCTGCATGCTGCGTTCAACCCACTGAGGCACTGACCCCACAAGACTTCTGAAGGTATTCTGTGGTATCTGCACCAAGACATTAGCACCAGATCCAAGTCCTGTTAGTTGTGAGATGTTCAGTTCAGTTTTCAGTTTCAGTTTCAGCTTTATTTGTCATATGCATGTTAGCACAGGGACAACATTGCAAAGAAATGTGATTGACGAGAGAAGACAAGTCACTCAGCGATATAGTAAAAAAATATAACAATATAAAGTTAAAGAGTAAAAGATGTACTAGAAGATATACAAAACCTTAAGCACTATAAATTACAATTTCCAAAAAGAGAAGAAAATAATATATATATGTGTTTATACATACATATATATATATATATATATATATATATATACACATATATATTTTATTTTCTTCTCTTTTTGGAAATTGTAATTTATAGTGCTTAAGGTTTTGTAGCAGTTTTGTGGCAGTTTAGCAACATGGACTGGCCCTAAATGGACTGGACTAGTTTGTCCAGCACATCCTACAGATGCCTAATTGAATTAAGAGCAGAGGAATTTGCAGGCCGAGTGAACACCTCTTTGTCATGTTCCTAAAACCATGCTTGAAGAATTTTATTCTGATAAAGGAGCCCAGTGCCGTTAGGGAATACTGTTTATATGAAGGAGTGTACTTGGTCTGTAACAATGCTTAGGTAGGTGGTTTGAGTAATATCCACATAAATGCCAGGAGTCGTGGTTTCCCAGAAGAACATTGCCCAGAGCATCACACTCCTTTCACCTGCGTGTCTTCTTTCCATAGTGTATCCTGGTGCCACCTCTTCACCAGGTAACATGCACCCAGTCATCCACAAGATGTAACATGAAGTAAAAGAAAATGTGACCCATCAGATCAGGCCGTGATACTCACATGTGCATTGTAGGTACTGTGTTCTGACACCTTTCCATCATAGCCAGTATGAACCTATTCAGCAATTTATGCTGCAGTTGCTCATCTGTGGGATCAGACAAGCTGGACCAGCCTTCACTCCTCACATACCATTCAAGCCCTCGTCAAAGTCCCTCAGATCCTTATACTTGACCATTTTCCTGCTTCCAACACATCAACTTCAATAACTGACTGTTCCCTGGCTGCCTAATATATCCCACTGCTTGACAGGTGCCATTTTAAAGAGATAGCTACTTCACCTGTCAGTGATTTTAACGTTATGTTGGTATATTAACAAAGATATGTCCACATGTGGACATTTTGAAACTTTAACTTTTACACTGAAATATTTTTTGGTGTTCTTTGTACTCATTTTATCAAAAACAAAAAAGCTAAGAAAACCTGGTTTTCCATGATATGTCCCTTTAATGCTCTTGATAGCAGTTATAAGAGAGTAATTGACAGCACCCTATCTGCGCTGTAATAAAATGCAGCGGAAAATGCCGCCTCTGATAGCTGAGGACACTGCAAATGTGTTTCTGGCTTTGATGCCGACAGTAAGAATGACTTCAATCAGCGCTCACAAGTCTAACAAGCTTTTTTTTCCTCCGGAATCCAGTGGAGCACAATATAAAGAAAGCTCGCTTGAAAGGGCCAGACAGCAGATAAATGTATTCTTCAGTTTGGGCCTTCTGACTGAGAACGTGGCTGCTTTTTTTTTCTTGTGTTGCCTGGATTTTTCCCTTGGTGCTGAACTCATCTTTTGTTTCCCAGCGTGAGGCTTCGTGTCAGGAACGTGTGAGAGCAGAAAGCACACCTCCGGCGCTTTTGACATTTCCTTCAGGATCAGGTGGCCAGTGATCTGAGGCGAGCCTGCTTCTGTTGCTGTAAATCTCTCCTGCAATAAGGAGGGCTGCTGTTTAGCCTTTGTGTGGCACTGGTGATTCACAGCGACGGGCTGATAACACATCTTGGCATTTTAGTGCCCCCCCAGCTTAGGCGCTTGGCGCTCTCCGGCCTCCCTCTATTGGCCTGCTGAGCCTAATGTGGAGTGACACCGGATTTTTGTACACGTTTGCGTGACACACTGCTGCCAAACGGGGCTTCATCTTCACGTCGTCAGAGACTGACAGTGCGTGGAGTTGGCCCAAAAATACCCTCTCCACTGACAGTCGCTCTAGAATTGCCCAAGAAATTATTTCACTCCAGCTTGTTTGTTCGCAAATGTTATGTTTGGAAGTGACATCTACACTCTTCAGGATGCATTACCCTTCACATATTAACACTATAAACATGACTGATAAAGCATAAATGCTAAATTGGTAGCATTTCACGATAAACCACTCTCAATTAATGTTTACACCAATGACTGAATTTTGAAAAATTGGTGAATGTAAAATTTTGTTCTATTGTGATTTTGGAGCGTTTGTATTCGTCCTTTTGCTATAAAATATCCATACAACTGGCACTTTCATACCTTGTATCCCATGTCTCAGATACGCTTACACAGAAAAATACTGCAAACTGCAAAGGTATGCGATGTTACATACAGAGCAATTCAGACTTTGTGAGGAAGTAAGTAAAAGCAGTAAAAATAATGAACTTTACCAATCATATACGAAGAAAAGTTAGTGCATTCCAGGTTATGTTTTTTTGCCCGCTGCCCTCAGGACATAAAAACTCATTAAAGTTTCCACAGATGTGGAAAACAGTGTCTGACCCAGTCTCGGCCAAGTGTGCCACGAGTAACAAATAGCCCCAAAAATGTCTGCCCCGAGGATGCGACTCCGGATAAATTCAACATAAACACAACAGCATGTAATCTCTCTTGTGAATTCTTGATTCTGGGGCTAATTCATCTTGTTTATGTGCATTTCCTGGAGCTCGCCACAATTTAGGACTCGTTCCGTTCGTGATTGGGGCCGGGGAGAAGTTCATATCTGTCAGATGTGAGTGTTTACCCTTTGCCTCACAAAGCTGCACCTCACAAGGCATTTTCATCAAATATCAGGCCGGCTGACACAGGCGGTTAGTCACACACTGAGTAACTCTGCCCTAAAAACCGGTAATGTTCAGGACCGCTGGATAGAACACAGTGCACTTCTAGTGTCTTACGGTCGCTGACCACGTAGCACAAAGTGATCCACTTGAGTCACAAAAATTGACCTTTTGGGTGACCTTTTTTGTTTCCAAATGCATTATTCTAAAAACTGAAGGTGTACATAAATAATTTGATTTATGTAAAAAGCCTATAACTTACACTGGAGTCTGATATAGCAAAGGACAACATGGGTTTTCAGTATAAAAGAGTGACGGCTCAATTTTACCCACTTTAAAGTGAATTACCCTGTCATATGTAAACTCAAATATAGCTGGATGGCCTAGTGGTTTGGGCGTTGGCCCTGCAATCAGAGGATTTGGGTTCCAATCCCAACTGCTAGTGTCACGGCTGAGGTACCCTTGAGCAAGGTACCGTCCCCACACTGCTCCCCGGGCGCCTCACTGGTGACAGCCCACTGCTTCACTTGGTGAATGGGTTAAATGCAGAGAAATCATTTCATTGTTTGTTGTACTTGTATGACTATGCACGTGATAAATAAAGATTCTTCTTCTTAGTTATAGCTTGTATTACAGGTTGCAATGATCAGTCACTGGCAGGTCCATACTATTCCCATACTGTTCTCATATTATACAATTGGCATGTCTTTCAGAGTAAGGGTGTATCGGTTTGATACTCAGTATCTGTATTGGTCTAATACAGGATCATATCAGATATCAGATTTATTGTGTAAAAGCTTAACCAAACTTTAAGCAACACACTGTCGAGAGACTCACAGATGAGGACACAAGTAACACAGATGAGCAGCAAGGCTGTGCTCTCTACTCCCTACATAGTGCCCTATGTAGGAATTAAAACACAGCCTCCTGCACCCAAATAGCTGTTTAGGAGAGAGAAAAAGAAAGTATAGGACTGTTATCAGTATCATCAGATACTCAAGGTATAAGTAAAAGTGGATTTGTGCCACTCCTAGTTTGGAGTAAGGATTAATAGCTGAGGTATAAGTACAAGTTAAGTTTAAGGGCTCTATAATATTTACCAGCTTGGTTGAGAGTGTAGTTCTAACTGAAGATCAGGTCAGTTTCCAGTGAATGTTTCAATAAAATCAACTAGGGCTAAGAAATCACATAGAGGAAGGCTGTGTTTGCCAGGTGTGTAGAAACTAGGGATGGGAACCGATAAGAAATTATTGATGTCAGTGCCATTATCGATTCTTCTTATCGATCCCATTCCTTATCGATTCCATTATCGATTCCTAAACAGTATAAAATACAGTAACCCCCCCCACCCCACCCCCGCCCCCGCTTGTGTTGTGGTAAAACAAAATGCCTAAAAATGCCTATTTTTATAGTGTAAACCATAAATATTCTCCCAAAACACTTTAATTCCTTTTTAATCTCAGTTTAATACATTACCCTTAAAGAAAATGTAAAGATAAACCCGTATTCGTACCGTACAGTTTACACTGAACTCCCGCAGTGCTAGAATGTAAATACCCCTGTATAGACTGTACTGTAATTCATGCACGGGCGTTTTCTTTGGTATGCACTGTCCTTTTCAACCACACCACTTTCTCCATGCCCTGATAATTCGAGTCGCGGAGTGTGATGTCATCGCGCTCGATGCAGGAGAAAGTCCGAAAGAATCGTTACAGGAACCGATAACGCCGGAGGTAAATGATTCCGTTGCTTCGCAAAATTAAAACCGAGGGTTTGGATTCGCACCCCTAGAAGAAACTGTTAAAAAATAAAGATGTTACCACAGGTTCCCCAAAGAACTTTCCAATTGGATGGTTTAGATTTTTTTCCTGGCCACTGAGAGGTTCTTTATGGAACTAAAACTGGTTCTTCTCTGGCAGGTACGTCCGATCTTATCCTTAAAGGGTCAGTGAAGCTACAGGTTTTCACTCAACTGATTACAAAAGTGTAATCAAGTAAGATCCTGTCTGATTGGAACCTGGAGCCACACTGACCTTCTCAGATAAGACTGAACACCCTTGTTCTTTTTGTTCGGTTCTTTTGTTTTTGCTTTTCTTGTTCCTTGTTACAGGATTCTACCATATTCCATTGCAGTCGTATTTTATAGTATATTTATATTTGTATATAGTTTATAGTTACATATTTACTTTTAAATTGTTACATTGACTTCATACACTCTGTATTAACTTTCAAAGGGTCTGCAGAATTTAATAAAGATGAATGCAAAGTCATCCAGAGTGGTTTGATAATAATGTGCAGTTCTACTGAAAATGTCCTGAGTCAGAATTGAGCATAACAGTGATGATAGAAACCATTTATAAGTAAATAAATAAAGTTTTCTGATTCTGATTCAGACACCCAAAGCACTTAATGCCACTTAAAGCTACCTCACAGAAGCTCTAACAAAGTTCATGTGTACATGGCTTGAAGTCTGATACAGTGTCTCACTAAGTCAAGTCAAGACTTTGGCCTAAAATATATGAATCTTTTAATCAATTCAAGGCAGAGCAACACATGGAGGGCATTATAAATCAGCATAGATTGTACACCATTTTACCAATATGGGTTCTAAGAGCTAGAATCCTTACGTAGGAGCAGTGCAAGAAATAAAAAAACCAATAAAAAAGTAGTAAAAATGCAGGCGTATTTACCAGGTTGGTTGAGGCTGTAGTCCTGGTTGGCGACGAGGAAGAGGAATTCCTCGCAGGTGTTGTGGTCTAACAGAGGACTGTCCTGGATGCAGAGGTCAGCTATGAGGGCCACTGCTTTCTGACACACCATGTCATGCTCCTTCCCACCGGCGCTCATGCTCCCAGACGCATCCTCAGCTCCGGAGGGATGTGCTCGATCCACATCAGTGCCAGCTCTCCTTCTCTCTCTCTCTCTCTCCTTCTCTCTCTCCCTTTCTCTCTCTCCCTTTTTCTCTACCTCTCTCTCTCTCTCCTTCTCTCTCTTTCTCTCTCTCTCTCTTTTTCTCTCTCTCTCTCTCTCTCTCTCTCTCCTTCTCTCTCTTCCTCTCTCTCTCTCTCTCTCTCTCTCTCTCTTCCCCTCTCTCTCTCTCTCTTTCTCTCTCTCTCTCACTCTCTCTTTCTCTCTCTTTCTCTCTCTCTCTCACTCTCTCTTTCTCTCTCTCTCTTTCTCTCTCTCTCTCACTCTCTCTTTCTCTCTCTCACCCTCTTTCACTCTCTTTCTCTCATTTTCTCTTTCACCCTCTTTCGCTCTCTCTCTCCTTTCGCTGACTGTCCTGGTCGTGCTGGTACGGGCAACTCTTCTTTAACTGAGAATGTGTACGTGAGTTCTGTATGTGCGAGCACAATGTGTGTGTGTGTATGTGCAAGTGTGTCCAAGTGAGTGTGTGGGCTTAATGATTCATTCGTGCCCTCAGGTATCCCACAGACAGAATTACTGCATCACGTTAAAGTCTTGCAACAGAAGAGCCTGGCAGTGCAAGACGTAGTGAACGATTAGTCAGAGTGAAGTGTGTGGCCCCATCCTGTGCCACACCCCCCCACCTTCTCCCTTCAGTGCCTCCCCTGCCGATGCTCCCTAATGAAAGGTCTCTCCCCCTCAGCAGTAGGCTTGTTTTTCTTAGGTCAAGCCGTCCCCCCGTGAATGCGTCCCCCTTGGCGCCTTTTCCCCAGAGCTCTCCACCCGGCGTGCGCCTTCTGTATGAGAGCATATGTGTGTGCTTGTTTTCAAACATTTTCAGGACAAAAATGTGCCGAGAGCCAGAGAAAGACAGTGCTAATCTGCAAAACAAAGAGAATTGACCCTGGCACTTAATTAGCAAGTTTAGAATCACCATTTTGCTACACTATTTAAACGTAAAAGTCGGAGACCAAACATTCTTAATTAATTTCCAGTCAAAACAGCCGTTAAGTACAAGTTGTTCATGATTCAGTGTCAGAAAACATTATTTTTAACAAAAACCCCGATAGCAAAAGCTTCCAAAACTAATTGTTATTTAAGTCTATAACAAGTTTATAAGTAATTAATTTGTCCACTTATGTGCCCCCTACTCCCACTTTAGCTCTTCCGTCTTAAACCCATCCAGTTACAGTTGTGTGCCCCAGCAAAAGGTGTTCCCAAAGCTCTCAGTGCTGTTACGCTCCTCCTCAAGGAGAAACACAGTCACCCAAGCAACTACTACACCAGTGATCATCAACTGGCGGCCCGCAGGCCACATCTGGCCCGTCAGAGCTTTCCATCCGGTACCCCGATGGAAAATGAATGGACGTCTATGGAGCTAGACAGCTAAATTCTGCACTCGCCGAAGGGAGTTCTCCTTACATTAAAATTCCTCTGATATTACTGAATCGGGAATAGCCTAGTGAGGAGGGAAAGTATGTTCCTACATTTATTTTTTACTAAATTAACTAAAACAAGCCTTCAATCTGTCAGGTCACGGTGCGCGCACTTCCGGGTTCACAGCAGAGCGCGTGCATGGAAATGACTTTCAGCTGTACCGAGTTAAGACTGACATGTGTGTGTATATAAGGAAGCCGATACGGATGCTTTGGCGCGAATCGTTGTTTATCTTCTCTGAGGACAGTGGATGCTTAGCGTGACAGCCTCACAAATAAGACACCTAAAATATTGCAGTCGCCCCCTAGTGGCTTTCTGCAGTACAGGTAATATGAGTCTGTTAACATTGACAAAGTAACAGAAATTTGGAAGGTAAATTAATATATCAAATAACAATATATTACTTAAGATACAATATTAATTGTATTTCATTTTAGGAGAGCATCTGGCCCTCACAGTGTCTGCCAAGAAAAACTCTGGCCCTTGGACAAATATAGTTGACGACCTGAGCTACACACTCCTCAGCTGCCTTGTGCTAAAGGACTGATTAAAGCAGAAATGTTTTGAGGAGATCAGGTAGAAGATGATCCACATGCACAAGGGAAGATAAACGAGACCCCTAACAACAATGCAAGACCTGGTATCTTATCAAACCTTTCCCATGAGATAAATAGCACCTAAAGGTTTTTATCTTTGAGAGAAGGGAGAAAATCAGGCTCGACTCCACAGCTCAAAATCCACAGGTGTTTCTGTCCAGTCCTCCACTGTCAAAAGATGATTCGACACTGCGGGGTTGCTGGAAAAAGGAGGAAGACAAGAAAAACTGCACATCTGATGTTATAACAGATTTGCCCTGTCTCGTCTTGCTCCCCTCTGTCACTCTTTGACTTTATTTATGTTGCCCCAGGGGCAGCTGCTGGCCTACATAGTCTCAGGTCTCAGGACTCTAGTGGCACCACTGAGGTTCCCTTGAGCAAGGTACCATCCCCACACACTGCTCCCCCAGTCAATGTGTTCCTGGCACTTGGTGAATGGGTTAAATTCAGAGGAAGAATTTTGTGCTGTGGTGTGTTCACTTTACAAATAGTCACTTTACGTGGTTTCTATTTGTTTTCGCTCCCTACTCTGCCCTGGGCCTGCCCCCTTCCCTCTGCCCCTCATAGCTGAACCTGGTTTATGATTATGTATTTATACCCCAGCTTTTGTGCTTTGCGTTTTATCGGTCACCCGTGATATTTCCTGTGTTTGTACCCGTATCCGTGATAACACTTCTAACTCTGTGTTCTCACAATTTGTGCTTCTTTGTTTTATTTTTTGGTATTTAGTTCTTAGTTTTGCTTCTGTTTCATGTTCCATTCAACCATGTTTTGTGTCATACTTAATAAAGATTGTGTTTGGATGCACGTCCGCCTACAGTCCCCCATATGTACATCACAGACGTGTGGGGGAAGGTTTTATGGACTTGTGAGTGTAAAATTGTATTCAAAATTACTCGGATGGTGAGAAGCAGAAAATGCAGCTGACTTCTAAGACTAAACAAGGAGCAAGAAAAATCCTGCAGATTTTAGGAGAAAAACTAAAAGCAAGTCTCCTGAAAGGGAAGGGAGCTATAACAAAAACAGAGGGTGGACACAGTAAATACTAAACAATATGATGTTATATTTAGTTGGTAAGGCTTCAATGTAATTTTATGTTAAATACATTGTTTTCTGCATTTTTCCTGACACCGGTCTCAAAGTAATGGTAATTTTTATTTACAGTATTTTTATTTACAGTACAATTATTTTTACAGTATATTTGCAGTGGCGCAGTGAATCACATTACAATTCCACTTACATTCTGTGCTATCAGGTCTGATTCTGTACTTTTTCTATTTCAGTGTCAAAATATGTCAAAAATCATGTCATAAATCTGAACAGTGTTGGTTCTTTCCTTAATGCAAGACTGCACAGACAGCAATAAACTAGAAAATATCACATTATCCGTATACAAATATCTAATGACTTCCAGCCTTCGAGAGCAGTCTTAAACGGTTAATGTGTCTTTTATGTCACATGATGTTATTTAAATACTTAAATGGTCTAAAGACCCTAAAGGTGGGCTTGGTCAACTAACAAATATTCTAGTCAACACTGTGAGCAAAGGTAATTGCCTAAATTACAGCAGTGGAAAAAACAGACATGTACACTCAGGAGTAAAGTTTTCAGAAATCAGTTTTTCTAGTAAACACGAAGCCAAATGTGTCTGATTTGTGCCTTAAAGTAGTGCAAAAGTCTTAGTACACTGAGTCTAATATTTGCAATACGGACTGAATGATGAGAAAAAGATGGAAACAGGTGAGGATATAACTACAGATGCTAAGATAGAAGTCGACAGGTGCTAACCAGAAGTAAACAGACATGTTTGATACAACACTTAGCATACCTTTAAACAAAAAAGGTTTTTAGAGCCATGCCATAGGAGAACATCTTTTTATTCCATAGAGAACATTACAATGGAAAAGTCCAAATGAAGCAGTATTTATACATAGAAACATGACACCTCAGTGCTTAAATAGTTATTCTCTATGATAGTTCTATATTGCACCAAAATGGCCAAGTACCATTTAAGAACCTTTCATTTTAAGAGTGAAGTGAGTTTAAGAGTGCACTGGATTTCCTCTTCTGTGTTTCTGACTCCTAAAATGGAACACCACATACTCTCAAAACCAGGTTTTGGAAAGTTTTCGTTGAGCCATGCCACAGAAGAACCACTTTTGATTCTCTACAAAACTTTGCTTTGATTGCTCTTTAGAGAATAACAACTGTACAGTAATGGTAGTTCCTTCTATCCAAGGGATTCAACTCTAGTCTAGGCGATTCAACAGCGATTCACATGAACGTTTTTGGCCCACTGTAGACATTTTAAGCTTGTAAACATTCATTTGTTCAAAATGTAACATTGGAATAAGAGTATTCCTGCACACTTGCAGAGTTCAAATACAAAGTGTGTGGTGATACTATTACGTAAAAGAAGTCTGGCAGACTTCCCCACTGGTGATTACAGCATGCTTTCAGATGTTTCAGGCTATAAATACCTCCATTTCCACAAGGTCGTTAAGTCACTGAACTATACAAGGCATTTGTAAGCAACTGAATTATAAAGTACAAACAATAGAAAACTACCTTATGCCACCCACCCACCCACCCATCCGGCATTGAGAGGAAGCTTTTTTCCGCTCTTCTCGCCTCCTAATATCCACATCTGAAGCCTTGAGATCAAAATGAAACCACAGCTAATGCTTTTTTAACACTTCATTATTCACTTCTGTCAGAATAGAAGACAACCCACACATTTTTTTCTATTCTCTCTATTCCCTGATAAGTTACACTTGCAAATTTGTTACGACTGTAATGTTCTAGGCTCATTTAATAGTTTAAGTCTCATGGGGAGCGTCGGATGAAATATATAGCAATATAATAGTGTTTAAGACAATAGAATTAATGCATAACAATCCTGAGAGTACCAGGCTAATTTTATATGGCACTCCCCTTAAGGCTTGCTTCTGTGGACATGATTCTATTGCTTGTGTGAGGTGGGGAAATCATTGCTGGCTAGTAAAGATTTTTGTTCCTTTTCCAATACTATTTTCTTAGCTAATGAGTAGAGAATCAGCTCAGCTTGAAGAAACTCTCTTGTTCAGAGTCTGTTACTTTCTCAACCTCACCGACAGACATGCCTTTCTGCATGGTGTCACTGAATGACCCCCATTGACCAGTTACTTCTATGTTCTTTGAGAAACAAAAATGTTCTTTAGAGAAATGCATTTCACAGCACGGCATAATTGAGGACTTTAATAAGGCAGTCTTTGTCAGTCAGCAAAAGACAGGTGTTGAGGTATTGAGTGACTGGCTTTTTCCATAGTAGGGCTATTAAGTACAGTTTTCATTAAGGTGAGCTTCACATGACGTCCACCACTGGATCCGAAGCCACTGCACACACGCTGTGTCACGGCATACAGAGTTCAACAATTTGAAGCAATAGTTCTTAATTAATTTTACGTTCAATAAAACTCAAAGTGAGAGCATAAAAAGTCAGAGCAGATGACATATGGCTGAAAATGATAAATTCATAAACCACCTGTGCTTTCCTGCCTCCTCACTGGGACGCATGCTATGTGGAATAGCTGTGTCTTGGACCGAATGGTGTGTCCGGTGTGGCATGGTCTTCAGAAGAGCAGGCCCAGGGACTCTGCTCTGGTGCCTGTAAATAATTGGAACCGCATCAGTATTCACATTTTTTATCCTTCATTACAGCAGGTGAGTTTGACTGGACTGCCAGCCAGGAGGTTTTGCACCACAGCAGCAGGGTTTGACTGGGCCATGAGCCCAGTCACTGTGTGTGTGTGTGTGTGTGTGTGTGTGTGTGTGTGTGTGTGTGTGTGGGTGGGTGTGTGTTTTCTTTGCAATTTATATTTTTGTATTTGTACAACATCCTTGGATTTATGAAATGTGCCATTTAAATAAAAATGTATTATTATTATTATTATTATTATTATTATTATTATTATTATTATTATTATTATTATTATTATGTCATCTCACCACAATATGCAGTATGCATTTTGTTAATATGTCATATAACATATTCAGTTCTTCCCAACTGCTATAAATACAGGCCAGTGTAAGTCATCCGTGCGGTAATGTTATGAACAATGAATCAATTTCTAGATCCAAAAACTGTCATTTGACTCTAGATTTCTTATATATTCATTTTGTGAAACAGCTGCAAATCAATCACACTTTTAATGTCCCACTTTATGGCAATTACAACTTTGTGTCGATAGTTTGTAACTCATACAATTCAATTTGATACCACAGAAAATGGGTTTTGGCAGAAAATGGGTACAAATGCTATTAAACAATAACCTAAATCACAAAATGAAATCTTGTAAAACAATAACACAGGCAACAAAGAATAGACTTTTTAATAGAATTTTTACGACTCAAATGTCAGTTCAGTGTGTGTTACACCAACAGGGTCATGTTATCCTGACTGCCCTGAACTGATTGTGAAGAGTCAGAAATGACAGGCATTAATGGCTCTGTCAGACAGAAACCGTTCGGTGACACTTCAGTTATTCATGCTCTCTTGTGCTGCTGACGATTTTCTCCAGTGATCCAGCTCTCTTTGTCACTTTCCATTTCAGTCTCAAGAGTTTCAGAGTTCAAGCAGACCTCACTTTACCCTTGAAACTTAATGTAGAAAAGGATTCAAGTCTTTGTTCAGGCAGTAGAGATCTTCGTCAGAAGGCAGGTGGGGGGTGGGGTGAGTTGGGGTGGGGTGAGGTGGGCTGGACTGTGGTGGACTGTGGTGGGGTCAGGGTCGAGCCCTCCCCCAGCATTGGTGATATTGTCTGATTGAGCTGTCCTAGCTAGTGGGTGGAATTAGACGTGGCTAAAACAGTGAAAATGAGAAATGAAGCTCATGACAATATTGACTGCATGGTTTCTGTGAAGTGCATTAGTTCTGGTTCTGAACCAAAACTGAAATCTCCGGTTCAACCGCCTGTTGTTCAGCTCACGGTGAATTAGATGTGAACTGGAGATTTTTCATGATGCTCCATGAAAGAAGGAGCATAGATTACGCCTCCATTCTGAATGAGAGATTCTGATAAAATTTTATTATGCTGGAGCCACAGGATTCCAATCGCTGCTCAGCGTGATCTGTCATTGGAGGAAATTTTGAGAGAAAATGTTTAAAAAGTAATTTATTTCATTCTCCGTTCTGAAAACACTTCAGGTTTGTGTGTAGCATATCATGCAATAAAAAAAGAGTCAAACCCAAACCTTTACATCACAGATTTGATTCTACTTGTACATGACATTATTGATGTCGCTTAGTTATACAAAGTTGTACAAAGTGCACATGTGTTCATCCCCTTTGCTATGAAACCCCTAAATAAGATCTGTTAACCAATTAACTTTAGACGTCGCATAGTTGATTAGGGTCCACCTTTGTGCAATCAAAGTGTCACAAGTGTCACGTGATGTCTGTATAAATTGGCCTGTTCTGAAAGGCCACTGACAGCAATACCACTCAGCAGGCAGCAGGAAGACCAAGGCGCACTCAAGACAGGTCAGACACAAAGTTGTGAAGAAGAATTTGATCAGGGTTGGGTTAAAAAAATATCCCAAGCACCACAGACCAGGCAAAAAGGGCATTAATCAGAGATGCAACAAACACCAAAGATAACATTATGAACTGCAAAATCCACAGCAGAGATGGTAGAATCTGTCCATAAGAACATTTTAAGCCGCAGTACAAGGGAGAGTGGTCAGAAATAGGTATGTATATCTGGATTGGAGTATAAAAAAATCTAACATTTCTTTCTCTGTGGGATTATAAATGTAGTAAAACAAAAATAAATAGACGCTTTGGAAAACAACCATATAAGATGATTATATTGTGATCCCAGTGAGACTTTACAGTTTGTAATTTTGACTGATTTGCTGAACTAAACACAAACAGTCATCATAAAAAGTTATTTAATAAAAAATAGAAATTTTGAGGCATGCAGTTTTTAAGTTAAATTTAATTGAAGTTATCACACCAACCCAAACTTCACATGAGTTGTGACCATGTGGAATTAAATAGATTAAATAGAATAATGAATGACCTATTTCATGCATTCTGAAAAAAGCCAAATTCACAGGTTTTTTTTGTACTTTGTGTGATTAATTGTTCCACCTGATGGCTTTTCTTTTACAATTGCTCATCTTATCTTGACCTGGAGAAATCCTGCCTTTATCTTATTGAGGCTGTTAGCCCAGTATTTACACTGAATCTCTGTACTGCACTGCGGTTTATACAGCTCAGGACTTGTTATATGTAGGGGATAATTCATTATTCACAAAGAATCCTCTTCTGCTGGAAAACATATCCACTGGAAACACTAGCTAACGGTATCCATGTAGAACATTCATATTATGCTATGCATTTTTATGTTATACAAATATTTTATACGGGCCATGTTGTCTCAAAAATCACAGCAGGTCAGTTAAGATCTTTTTTTGATGCAGCTAAGACAAGAAGCACTGGCAAAATAAATTATGAAAAGTACAGGCCAAGCAATATTACAGATGTCTTAGTACGGAGGAAAAATAACCATTTCACTGTTTTGAAATTTGTGTTGTAATCAGTTGTCGAATTATTATCAGGGAATTGTCCACTTAAACCATCATAAAATGATAAAAGTCACTTTTTGTTAAACCCACAAAAAAAAAACCCCCACAAATCTACCCTTTCCTCACAGTAACAGAGACACAGCAGTGACAGTTACGCTCTGTGATGAATGGCTTGTCTTCATGGTTCAGTGATCAAACCTCATTTCTGACAGAAGCCTCATGATTCATTTGGGTTTACACATGCCCAAAGGCAACAGATGTACAAGTAATACTAACCTGTATTAAGACAAATCTTCCTCCGAACTCTGCTGAAATGATTGTCCTCATTTGTCATCCCAGAAAAAACCCATTTGAAACAGCCAATGTTATGTTTTGATCCCATTTAAGTGCAAATTCGGTCATTAATTAATCAATGCATTAGATTAATCAATGCATTAAGTGAGAATAAGAAAAAGTCCATTGTTGTGTTTGTTTGTTTATTTGTTTGTTTAATAGCTTTTTAGAAAACCAGTTGCCCTTTACATTATGTGGTGACCAATAGACCAAAATGACATGAAATTAAACCCAAGGTGTACATTTGGTGAGGCAGGGGTGATGTGCCCTCTTAGAAGCGGGAAGAGCAATCCCCCCAATAAAATGTTCTGGACCCAGGAAGACTTTGCTTTTTAACAGTGTGCTGTGATTGATTTTGGTTTTGAAATCTAAATTTCATGTCTCTGCGCACACAAAGCTCATAGGAAATGTAGTCCAAGTACAGTCAGCATTTTCCATGTTCCAATGCAGAAATGGACTGAGCTGCTCCACTTTTCTAATGTTCAGGACTGTCAATGATATTTAAAAGTGAGGTGTTGGTACTGCTGAGCAGATGTATAAATGTCTATTTTAGTGTCTCTCCAAAGCCATTAAACATTAAAAACTTTTTGAACATCAAAGGCAAGCTGTGTAATGTATGAAATATAGTAACATTAAAAGGCATGTAAAGTTGATATTTTGTGAGGCTGAGTTATACATAAAGTACATTTCCTGAAGAAAAATGCAGTGATTGCACAGTTTGACCCGGCTGCTGTGGTATCTCTGGTGGCTGCTAGGATGTCCATATGGTGTTCCAGGTGGTTACAAGGGTAGCACTGGGTTGCTAAGGTTTCCTGAGTGGTAGCTAGGTGACTGCTATGGTGTTCCGATTGGTTTCTAGGGTTTTTTACTGCAGCATCCCAAGTGGCTGCTAATATGTTGCCAAGCAGTTACTATGGCATCTCCAGCAGTTACTAGGTTGTTGTTGTGGTGTTCCAGGTGGTTGCTAGGGTGGGGGATGCCTCATGTCATTGATATACTGTTGGTAGCGTATTGTTTTTTTATTCTGATATAAGTGCACATTCATTACTGTGGGGAAAAAGTGGGAACAATGGTTGCTGCCCAGAAACAATTCAAAGTTGGCAGATAAAAATCCAACATAAAAATAAGGCAGAAATATATTTACAGTAATTTACATTTACAGCGTTTGGCAGACGCCCTCATCCAGAGCGACTTACAATCAGTAGTAACAGGGACAGTCCACCTAAAGCTCCTGAGGGTTAAGTGTTGTGTTCAAGGACACAATGGTAGAAAGTGGGGGTTTGAACCTGCAACTTTATGGTCATCAGATTCACGAGCAAGTGTTTTACCCACTAGGCTGCTACCACCACTAATTTAATGTACTGAAGGTAAGAATGTTTTGCACATTAAATAAACATTTATTGATACACTCCAAATGTAACGCCCATAATTAGTATAAAACACTTGATCAGGTGATATAAGCTGGGTGCCCCCCTCAACATCACTGAATAAAACATTAACATACATTGACCTGAGGAAGTATTTTCTTCTTTATAGTTAAATATACAAGGTTTAGCAACCGCAACCACAAAGTGACTCTTCTGCAGGTGTTTAGCACTGTAAAAACACATCCTGGAGGCTGTTAGGATACATTTCTTTGTTTTGACATGGAAATGAGTGTGGCATGTGAGAAATCTCTGTGAAGTGATGAGGCCAAGGCTGCAGGTGCTTAATGGAAAGATCCCGTGGCAAAGGAGGCCGGTTATTCAAAGCCATGCTAATCAACATCACTCTTTCAACCATGCCCAAAGGAGCAGATGTGTCTGAGTGTGTGTGTTTGAGAAAGCCTGGGGGCTGAGAATCAGCTTGTTTGAACCACACAATATTCTTATTGCCCATCTCAGGTGCTTGAAAGCGGCAATACACACGTTTCTGTACACAAAACTGCTGGTTAATTAACCACACCTCCCTTGTTCCTACTCTCATTGGCCAGAAACACTTTTTGTATGCACTTGTGCTCCAAATCTTCAGGATGCGTTTACATGTACATCCGTGCAACAGTTTGGGCACCCAGGCCAAATTACATTTTGTTACTTTTCTATGTGAAAATAAAAAGCACACCTACTTATCCTTACAATTACTTTTCATGTACTGAATTTAGCTTATTTGAAAAAAAATAATAAAATGGTATGTGTGTGTGTGTGTGTGTGTGTGTGTG
>JBBJLS010000134.1:5593241-5620226 GCA_037577275.1 Bryconaethiops microstoma | reverse complement strand
GTATGTATGTATATAGATAATGTTTATCACTGCTCTTCTGCCACTCTCTCTATGTTCCATAACTGCCCTTTGTAGTATTTGGCACCTGTGCCACAGACCCTCTGTTGGCATGATGTGAATCAGTGTATGGTAACTATGGTTGCACCGATACCACTTTTTTCAAACCGGTGCGAGTATTTTTATTTGTGTATGTGCCGATACTGAGTTTCGATACCAATATTTCTTAGAATGGTGTCCATAAATGTGCAATTAATTTGGAAACAGGATTTATTTTCTCTTCTACAGATTATGACAAGCCTATAATAAGGCTAAATACAAAAAGTATTAGCAGAAAGCTATTCCAAAGCAAAAATAAACTTTTCATTCTGGTTTTGACAAAAAAACTCCAATAAGGCAGTGTGATCACGTTAGACAAATTGTAAATATAACCAAGAAAAAAATGTAATGTGCTTCCCAGTTCCTGATTGAAAATATACCTCTGATCATCAAAATATGTTGAAAGGGACCAAACTGTGTTAAAATCTGACTAAAGCCCATAGTGTAGGTCTGCAATAAAGGAAGATGAGGAATTTACCTAAAGCAGTTTTAGCAGAGACGTTAGTCGTGTATTAAGGCACTGCAGTGTTGAGAACGTCCTTCACTGCTGCAGAAGCTATAAAAGGCCTTTTCTAAGGAATAATATACCTGTACATGGAAATGTCATTATCACACATCCTGCTGCTTTGCATTATGCAGGACACAGTGCTGTTCTTTCTCAAAAAGCAGCAGAACTTTCCTCTGCACTTCGCTTTCACGGGAGCCTCTGTTTCTCTTTCTCTCTCGCTCCTGTTTTCCTCTCTCTCTCTCTCTCGCACTCTCTCACTCCTGTTTCGCTCTCTCTCTTTCTCTCTCACACACACACACACACACACACACACACACACACACACACACACACACACACACTCACCCTGTTTCTCTCTCTCTCACTCTCTCTCGCCCCTCTCTCTCTCACCCCTCTCTCTCACCCCTGTTTCTCTCTAGTATTTCTCTCTTGCCCCTGTTTCTCTCTCAACCCCCTGTTTCTCTCTCCTTCTCCCTCCCTGCTGGTGATCCATCTTTTAGAGTGTTGCTGGCCGCATAGTTGGACCTCTGTGTGGAATGTGAACTAGGCTCACTGGCATCTAGTTGTTATTTTCTTGTCACAGATGACTTCTGCATGTTTTGCAGGTTGTTTTGAGTCTAGTTTCTCCAGAAGAAAAGACCATTTTATTTGCACAACCAAGTTCCAGACACACAACCAGCCTAAATCTGTCCATGCGGTTGTACATAAATCACAGTTCCATGCCGTTGTGGAAAGCCAGAGCTTAATTAATGACCACAAACTACCCTGTGTAGCTTTACCCCAAGAGTACTTGTGACACTTAATATTGGTGGGTGAAAAAAAGGATCTCTGAATAGAAAGTGTATGACTCATGGTAAGAATCTAAACACAGAGATCCTCTCATCTATATTTGTGCCCACTGCTTATGGCCTCCTATCGTCTTTATGATATAATCTGTAAAAGATAAATGCAATGAATCACAGTGAACCTGGGCATTGTAGACTTGTGTTTCTCTCCCTTTAGAAGCCTGACTCAGCTTATGAAACGGTAAAAAGCATTTTAATGTGGGCGTTTCATGCTGAAATGGCCTTTTCTTTGGTCAAATGTTGACTCTTGGTGGTGTAAACACAAGTGTGAAAAATCTCCACCTTTAAACTACAAGACTAAACTACGTGCAGGGTTACTGTGTCCCACCCAGTCTTCACTCCATAAAAACTTCAATAAAAATATCCTACTCCCAAAAGAACTGAACAAACGAGTTACTATGGCTACTTTCCAAGGTAATATTTCCAAACAACAGTATCTGGACGATGGCAGACTTCAGCCAACAGAGGAGGGATGTGAAAGTATCGGAGGCAAGCGGATGGAAGGCAGTGGTCTGCTACTGACTAAATGTGAATGTTCACTACTGTATATGGAGGCTCCAGCAAGTGAGCCCAGGCAAAATTTCTTCTAATATCTCTTAGCCGCTCTTGTGGGCGAAACAAGAAGTTATCCCTTGTTAACAAAAGAAAAAACTTTCCTCATTGGTAAAATGCAGACAGTATATATTCTTGATACTTTTCGCTGCAGGCTGTAGTGTCCACTTCACATATCATTGACTTGGTGCCAAAAAAGATGCCATTTTTCTCAGGCATGAACACACCACAGCCCAGCATTGCACACAGTGTTAACAATTTGAAATTCTTTCTCTGCATTTAACCCATTCACCAAGTGAAGCAGTGGGCAGCAAGCGACACAGTGTGAGTATGGTTCCTTGCTCAAGGCTACCTCAGTGGTGCCATTGGCAGTCATGGGATTCAAGCCCATGACTTTCTGATCACAGAGTTAACTCCACCACCGGGCCACCAGCTGCCCCATGTGAAATTTAATGCGGAATATTAATCTTGCTGCGCATAAAGTTGGCTGCTAAGGTAAAGATAAGCAATCCAAGCTAATTTGCTCACCTCAAATGAAGGTCTGTTATTTGTGCTTTAAGTTAGATCTTTGAAAACTCTGGTGGAATACTTTTACTTTATGTCTTGGTGGACAACCGATCATGTTCATAGTCCTCTAGAGTCAAATGGCGACAGCATATTCTCGTATCTAAATATCTGTGTTGGTGTATCTTCTGGATATTCTGGTGTTAGACAGTCTGCAGGCATCGCAGTGTTTGATTTTTCTCTGTAAATAATAGCAAACAATGCCTCTCACTTTCATTACCTTAGAACTTTTGTGCTCTAGCCAGTACTGTTTTTGTGAATAGTTCGCAATTGTCAAGGCTAATTTATCAATTATAGGACAAAAATATTTTGCCCGGCTTTTTCACGTCCTATGTTTCATTCTGCATACTAAGAGTGGAGTGTCGGGGCATTTTTGTGAGTGTCTAAGTAGGTGGCTGATGCAATGCATCGTGACATTTTTAAAAATAAAGTTCATGGAGACCTTGGTGGGAATAAATACATGAGATTCTTTGGCTGTGGTGGGGTAATTTGAGTCGTTCTTGTATGAGCAGTTTTCTCAAAGTATAAATATTTGGATTGTACCGGTCAGAGCAGGGGTGAATCGGACCTTTGAGGCTTAAGAATACCTGGTTAGTTGAATCAGACAGTTTGGAGCAAGAAATTACAAGCAGGGCAATGATTCACCAGAACTTGGATTGAGAACTACTGCTCAAATTGGCAACCCACTGACGATTCATTTAGATTTGAACCCTTCAATTCCAAGGAAACAAGTGACAACCTTTTTATCTAATTAAAGGATTTCTTAATTCTGTTGTCACATTTATTGTGATATGTAAAGAACGTGATTTTTTCTTTATTTTTTTATCAAGTGAAAGACCTCAAGAGCTTTAGGGGCGCAGACTCAGCCTGACTTCAGTAGTATCAGTGGTGTTATCCGTTACTCAAGGGCCGTGAGGGCACAGAGGAGGTGGTTGGGGGGAGGGGGGAATTTCAGTAATCCCCCAGTGAAACAGGCAGCAGGGTGTGAGGCGTACTTCCCCACCCACCTTGTGGAAATGGACACTGTCCGTGTATTTATAGACCAGGCAGAGTCGAGCTGTATTTCTTAAGGGTAACAGACTCGTGTTGGTCATAACAGTATGATATTGCAGTCCAGAAACTTCTAGCTTTTATCTTGTGTGTCTCGACTCGAGTAGACGCCTGAGGAGGCAATGCAGGTAGGAAGGCTGAATGTATGTTGTCTTATGGAATTTGTGGTTGCAATTCGTGCTTGTATGATTTTGTGACCTACATTAATCCTAATGCTGGATAATGTAGGATTTCAAGCAAGATGATCACTGAAAACACAACAGTATAGAGCCGGATTAAACCTGACATCTTCTAAACCTAGCCATCTGATTCTTCTGTTTCTACTCCTGCTACTCATCCTTAGTCTTCTACACTTTCTTCTAATTGTGTTTCATTTATTGCTGCTCTATTTTCTTGCATTGAATCTACCTGTTTTACTCATTTTGTTCTTCAGGTTTTTCATGGCCCACTAATCTTTTAAAAAAAAAACATGTCATTTATGAACTTGAACTGGAGGTGGTAGGGGTTGCTGTTTTTGCGCACAGGGCACTTTCTTCTTTCAGTTTCGCTACTTTATTTAAGAGGACTAAATCTCAGTTTAATCTAAATGTAGGCGGTCATACTTGAACTGTTTATATTGGCCCAATTCCCACACCTAGTATCAAATCTGTGTAATCCCTTTTAGGTGTAATTGCCTAGTTCTGTCTTTGTCTCAGGCTATGGACATTTGTTTATGTTTATGTATCTGGTATTGAATTCATAGACATTCACCAACACTTTGAAATACTAGGGGAAGTGGCCACCAACTTTTCTGCTGGAGATGTACCCTCCCGCAGAGTTCACCTCCCACCTATCTTTCATTCCCCTTTTACAGTGCACTACTGGGAAATAGTGTTGGTGGCCTAGAGGGTAGGATACTTGCCTCTGGACCAACCGGTCATGGGTTCGAATCCTACCTTCAGCATAGCACCACTGGGTTCCTGAGCAAGATCCTTAACCCAAAGTTGCTCCAGGGAGACTGTCCCATGTAGTTAGGGATTGGAAGTCGCTTTGGATAAAAGCGTCTGCTAAATGCCATAAATGTAAATAGTCATGTCTAGTCATGTCTGGAAAAGCTGAATGTTTCTTCTGTGCTTTTTAAGTCTAATTTTGTGAAGTAAAAACTCCATGGGAGGGTGTTGTATTTTTACAAATAAATCAGAAATGAAGGAGCTGTTGGCCTGCTGAGACCCTCAGGGGGCTTTCTGTGAGAACTTCCCTCAGTGGCCCCATGCTTACCAGCGACATGTCACATTCATGTCAGGTACATACTTAACATGTTTTCTCTCTTTACAGATGAATCAGGAGTTCTGAATACAACACAGCCAGAGATAGAGGTTAACTAAAAGGACATTGCCATGGAGAAGCCAGTTCTGCAGACGCAGCCCTCCATGCTGCCATTTTTTGACACAGCACACGCCATCAACCTCTTGCGGGGGATCCATGAGCTGCGGGCTGAGCGTAAGTTCTTTGATGTGACACTATGTGCCGAGGGCAAGGAGTTCCACTGCCACCGGACCGTGCTGGCTGCTGCTAGCACCTACTTCCGTGCCATGTTTGCGGGCACGCTGCGTGAGAGTGCCATGGACCGCGTGGTGCTGCATGAGGTGTCAGCCGAGCTCCTGGGCCTGCTGGTGGACTTCTGCTACACTGGCCGTGTGACAGTCACACACGACAATGTGGACCTGCTGCTCAAGGCCGCTGACCTTTTCCAATTCCCTTCCGTCAAGGAGGCCTGCTGCGCCTTTCTGGAGCAGCGCCTGGACGTCTCCAATTGCCTGGAGATCCAGGACTTCGCAGAAGCTTACGCCTGCCGGGAGTTAGCAGCTAGCGCCCGTCGCTTCGTGCTGAAGAATATTGTGGAACTAGCCAAGGGCACAGAATTCGAGAAGCTGCCGTGGAAGCGGCTGCTGGAATTTGTTTCAGATGATGGCTTGTGTGTAGACAAGGAGGAGACGGCATACCAGATTGCCGTCCGCTGGGTCAAAGCTGACTTGCAGAGAAGGTTGCACTACTGGCCTGAGCTGCTCCAGCAGGTGCGCTTGCCCTTCATGCGGCGCTTCTTCCTGTTGGCCCACGTCGAAAGTGACCCGCTCGTCTACCTGTCGCCTGCATGCTTGCGGCTGGTCAACGAGGCACGAAGTTTTCAGTCATGCGAGTACGACCGGCATGACCGTCCGTGCCACCGAATGCGTCCACGGCCTTCCACGGGCCTGGCCGAGATCCTAGTGGTGATAGGAGGCTGTGATCAGGACTGTGACGAGCTAGTCACCGTGGACTGCTTTAACCCCCAGACTGGGCAATGGAGATACCTGGCCGAGTTTCCCGACCATCTTGGAGGAGGTTACAGCATAGCAGCACTAGGAAATGACATTTATGTCACAGGTAGGTTCCAGAGAATGATGCCTCTTCACAGGATCACTCCCACTATTGAAACATTGAGAAATTAAGTGAGCTATTTTTACCTAAACCACTTTATTTGAGAGGTCTAAACCTTAGTGTGATCTAATCTAAAAGTATTAGCCCAATTCCCACACCTAGTATCAAATCTGTTTCTAGATTTAACTGCCTAGTTCTGTGCTTTTCTCAGGACATTTGTTTGTTTGTTTGTGGCATTGATTTCATTTAAAAAAATTCACCAAAACCCTGAACTACAGTGTGAAGTGACCACCAACCCTTCTCTTGGAGATCTACCCTCCTGCAGAGCTTACCTCCCACCTGTATTTAAACCCATTTTATAGTGCACAACTAGGAAATACTCATGTCTAGATTACTGGCACAGATGAGTTATTCTTCTGTGCTTTTGTTTACAGTTTAATTTTGTGAAGTAAAAACTCCATGGTAGGGTTATACTCTACAAAGTTCTACAGAGGAGTATTGTATTTTTATTAATAATTTTGAAATTAAGGAGCTGTTGGCCTGCTGAGAATGTCACCTGTTTGCTGGGACTTCATGGAATGTATGAACGTCTGTATCCCGGTGAAGACATACGGTGTATGTACAAATGACACAAAGCCAACATAAACAGTAAAATATCTCAATGATGTCCTTTACTTTTGGTATGAAAAGGGTTTAACAGGCAATCTTTGTCCTCGTGTTTGTTTGCGCAACTGGAAAGTACGGGACTGAAGGCGTAAATATGTGAAACAAACAGATTCTGCAGGCAAACAAGCGTCGTCTCTGCATATTAACTTGAAGATTAACGAGTGTTAAAAGAAAGTTCTAAAATAATCCCTCGTGAACTTCTCAGCTTTAGCTCTCTGTTGCTCTTTAGGCCATGTCTTATGAAACGGCAGCCAGTGCGAGTATAAATAAACCAACGGCTCTTTGGCTATATGGGAGAGAGGTGATGGGGACGTGGTGTTCTGCCAGAATAACAGCAGCATTCATATTAATAATGATGGTCCACCGGGGAAACATCTTGCACCCTCACACACACTGCCTGAGTGTCAAGAGACACAGGCAGCGGCAACAAATCATTAGCAAAGATAGCACTAGCAGCATTTCCTTGCAGCTGTTATATAAATGCAAATAAATGGCAAAGCTAATGTTACCAGTGCATTGGCAGGTGATTCAGCAGATGACTTTTACTCTTTTCAGGAGGACATAATGACCTCTGAGTAATAACTAGAGAGATTTGGGCTGCATTGCTTGAGCCCCAGATGTTCGTACTAGGTTTGTGATGCTTAGGGGTGCATAATATTGTATGAGCCTACTGCGGCGGTGCCCTTGACATCATTAAATTCTGAAATTTGGAACAGAGCGCTTTTTTTTTTCTTTCTTTTTTTTTTATAGATGCATGGTAATATTAAAATCATATCAGTATCAACAGATAATTGCATACAGAAATAATTGAACTGAAATTTCAAACAAATATTTCATAGCCTATTTATATGCTCTGGAGGAGCAGAACACTTTAACACTGGATTTATGGTTCTAGAATGTCAGTGTTATTCATTTCTACGTAAAAGTTTGCTTCAGCATCAGCAGATTTGTACATTTTGTAAATATTAAATATCTGCAGTGGCCTAGAATAATCCCAGCAAATTTTGGTTAACGTTTTGAACGTTTTGAATTTTGCGTTCATTTTTGTAACCTTTAGTCTCAGGGTCACAACTGAAATCGAGAAGACTTACCCTATACGATCGTCTAAGTCCCGTGTTTGTGTGATAAATTATTCCAGAGTAATCGTGTGCGCAAAAGAGAGTGAATTTAAAAGGGTTTCCCACAAAAAGCACACTGCTGAAACTCCATAAAACGTCCATAGTATTTACTTTAGGTGCGGATAAAGCGTGTGTTCACGCTTGTCGTTGGATTCAGTGTAACAAATTTGTCATCATTCATCATAATCTTTCCCACTGTCTTTCTATATAATAAATATATATTTATTTTCATTCTGTTGCTATATTTTTTTTTAATATATATAATAGTGGTGTGTCATATGTTTGTAACTGTTGGGGGATCGTGTTTGACTGCATCTGATCAGGAACATCTCTGGGGCAGACTGCTGTAATAATGATACCAAGAAAGGTCAAATTCCGTCTGGAAATGAGCACATTTTTATATTGTAATAAACCATAGAATGTCCTAGTTTGAAAAAAGTTACATAACAATGGCTATGGACCCACACATTTCTAAAGTTAAATCTCTACTGAAAAACATTGTCTCGTAGAAATAAAAGAAAAAAGTTACGTTTCACGAGGTGAAACTTGTTAGTTTCACATCAACTAATTACATAAATAAGTAGCCCTGTGTCTTCTGAAAAAAAACAACATAAGGCATGAATGGCTAGCTTATGGAATTAAAAAGGGATGCAAAAACGCTCAAAAATGGCCCAGAGTTCAAAGGGTTAAGGGCTGTGATTTGAAGTTTCGGATGGATTCAATTTGAAGTTTAGATTTTCACATAGTAGCAAATTAACATTTTTGTCAAACGCGGCACAACAAGCAATCTCCAGTTTGTCATACCAGTGTGGAATTTGACCTTTCAGTGTCCCATCATTGAAATATCAACCAAATCTAAAAATCTGTCTGATGCCGATATTTTTAAGCAAACATCTGCTGACAGCAATATCAATAATTTACAATAATCATTTCAAATCACATGTCTAACAAAATACCCAGTATCATTGTGCTTCCCTAAATTTCACAGAAGTTATCACAAAATTGGCTTGTACAGTACCAGTATAGATCTGTGAATGCAAACAGCCCTCTAACCAGTCATAAAATTGTTTGCGTGGTCTGAGAATCATGTTCATATTTTTTATTAACATTTTTCTTGAATCGATATGTACTGTGTTGATACTGTGTTTAGGGATTTGTCAATTCGGGAGCTGGGGGAAGATGCCAATATTCAGTATTTTTTATAATTAAACATTTTAAAATGTGAAAACTTGGACTATATCTACCTGAATTAGAATTACGGAAAAATATAAGTGCAGTAAAATAAGTTTTAAAAAAAAGCAGTCCAGTGTGTTCCAACATTATACTTATATTTTGTCTATCAATCCCGATATAATTCCAGTCTTATTGTGCATTCCTATTATTTTTTCCTGCTTTTAACCGTACTTGCTTGTTTGCATCAGGTGGTTCTGACGGGTCTCGGCTCTATGACTGCGTGTGGCGCTACAACTCCAGTGTGAACGAGTGGACGGAGGTGTCTCCCATGCTGAAAGCGCGTGAGTACCACAGTTCCTGTGTGCTGAAAGGCCAGCTGTACGTGGTGGCAACAGACAGCACAGAGCGGTATGACCACGCTCTAGACTGCTGGGAGGCCCTGCCGTCCATGCTGCACCCCATGGACAACTGCTCCACAACGGCCTGTGGCGGGCGCCTCTATGCCATCGGATCCCTGACCGGGGAAGACACCATGGCCATACAGTGCTACGATGCTGACTCTAACCGCTGGAGCCTAGTCAACTGTGGTCAGTTGCCTCCCTGGTCCTTTGCTCCTAAATCAGTGACTCTCAACGGACTCCTTTACTTTGTAAGGTAAGGATTTTGGTGTTGCAATCCACACTCATAATATCTTTCTTGTCAGTCGGGAGTGTTTTTCAATAGAAAAGGATGTAGAGTGGGAATTGGCTTATCATTATTCCTGTGTTTCAGGGACGACTCAGCAGAAGTTGACGTCTACAATCCACAGAAGAATGAATGGGACAAGATTAATCCAATGAACCAAGTAAGGATTTGACAGCGTATTATTGCCACATTAACACACAACCTAGGCCGTGTCCTGCATTCTTTTACAGAAGTGAATCAAGATCTGAACTAAAATAATTTTTTACTGTAGTTCTAATGCAGTTCATGCAAGCAAGTGTATTAATAAAATTTGATTTTAGGAAAGTTTATACATTGTAAAGAATATTTAATAAAATTACGAAGCGATTACCTTTAGCTGCTTAATATGTTTTAGTAAGTTTAATGCTCAGGATTTCACTGGGTTTATTGGTTAGTTTTAGATTAGGAAAACTATAAAAATGTATAAATAAAGATATGTAAATAAAGGTGTTGTTAGGATCTTGAAACATTAGGAGCTTAACCCAGTCCAGAAATCTTTAGATTTTCACCTGATAATTGCACCATTTCAAAGTTATTTCAGAGTAAAATAAATAGAAGATGTGCTGTAGTCAAAGGTTCTGGTCTTGTTAGTATCTTGTGCTCAAAAGCCATTGCTCAACGGTCAAACCTCTCTCTCTCAGGTTCATGTCGGTGGCAGTGTGGCAGCTTTGGGTGGCCGTCTCTATGTGTCCGGTGGCTATGACAACACCTTTGAGCTGTCTGATGTGGTGGAGGTCTACGACCCAGCCACTCGCTCGTGGAGCGCAGCGGGTCGCCTGCCACAGCCCACCTTCTGGCACGGCAGCGTCAGCATATTCCGTCAGTTCATGCCCCTTGTTTCCAGCACCTTTGAACCCATCGATATACCAGAGGCCAACGACATCCACCTACACCGGCACCACCGCAACCACGCTCTTAACAACCTCAACAACGAGCTCAACCAGAACCGCGAAGTGAACCCGGCGCGTTGACCAGTTACACTGGCACGCCCAGGGACGCCGCTCTGGATGTGACACTACGATGTTAGGTACATTAGGCACTTTAAAACATATTCACCTCAGCTGGAAGGCGAGTGGTGAGGGTGAGCAGACAGTCCTTGCGTTCGCTTCATTCGCCTCTGTAAACTAATGCTGCCACGGCCGTGTATGTTTGCATGCAGTTTTACGCTGGCTGTGAGGGACTCTGAAGGTGGGGCACAGGGATAAAGTGGCTTGTTTTGAAATAGTGCCTAGTGACCCCTGCCTTAGAAACTAATGGTGGTAAGGTGAAGAAGAACTGTTCTTTATTTAGTGGTCTGCCAAAAGTAATCCACAGCATGACAGCCCTGCACAGCATTAGGGCAAATACTATCAAACATTGGTAATCAACCAATTATTTTGATAAGTAATGTCTTCAAAGGCAAAACAAAAAAATGACTTAACATCAACAAACCATGCATAGCCCTGCAGAGACTTCAAAGTTTATTTTTGGGGAAAAAATGACAAAGATTTTAAAAATGGCTCAATTAGTCTGTATTTACAGTGCAAAAGTTAGAGACCAACTTTTCATTTATTTAATTTCCAGTGAGAATGGCTATGAGGTACAAATAATCATTCTTCAGTCTTGGGATGTACTCACATTAGCCAGTCCTTATCAGAAAATTGCAAAGAACACTTGTTATAGTACCAAAAATATTGGTATTTAATTTGTCAATTCTTTACTTTTAGGCATCTGATACAACTCTTCCATCCTTTCAGTCTTAAACCCACCCAGTTACTGCTATGTCTTCTCAGATTTATGGACTAATGAGTGTAAATTTGTAATTGAGTGTAATTGCTTGGATGTTGCAGCAATCGTTTTCTTTGAAGCAATTTAAAGATGCATGAAAAATGTATCTGAAAAATTAAAAGCGAACTCCAAAAAAAATTGTTTATAAAGTGTGGGCACACTCAATCAGGGGTCACAAAACTTGACCAATTTCATTCTACTTTTTGAAAAGAAGTGAACACTGGCCCCCTAGCGAGTATGATTGGTGACCCCTGCACTAGGTACTGACAGAAATATTTATACATATATATTTAATTGTTTGTGATTCTGTATGATTTTCTGATTTTTCCTGATGCTGGAAGTACAAAACTTAAGGGTGGTCTCTGACTTACTGTACTGTATATAAAAACATTATAGGCCAGTTTGCTGGATGTGGATTGAGCCTAGCTTTTGGCTTAATTACAGCACTAATGCTGAATCATCAGTAGTTATTTTTAATCTGGATTTAGGCTTAATCTGAGTCTGAGAAACCAGCAAAGCGATGCACAGAAATGGGTATGTCCACCAAACTCTACCAACATTTTTTTTTTTTAATTAAAAATTAAGTGTCATCCAGTTGGCAATTAAGTAAACCACAGAGAAGGTATTATTTAATTCATTAAAATTGAATCAAGTAGTCACGACAATCCAGTTTCAGATTCCAGACAAACACCCCGCACATTCCAAATGGTGACGGTATAGGATCGCTCAGTTCAGATGTATTGCCAAATTCAGATTTGCACTGTTGGGAAAAGTCCAAAGGTATTTTTCATGCTCGGGTAGTTCAGAGTAGCAGAGCTTTATTTTAAAAAATGCTTTTTAATCTCATACGTTTCAGTAGGCGAAAAAGATGTGGATAGATGGTTGAAAAAAAAAAATCCTGTCAGACCCATTTCACGTCCTCCTGTCTTTCTGGACACGTCAAGACAGTCCATCATGCATGAAGTACCCACGTTTTTCTGTGAATTTAGGAGTCATGAAAATGTTTCATATTTTCACAATACGTTTATTTATGACTGTGTAGAGATTATTTTAGTGAAGTTGTGAAAATGTTGAACAGCCTGTGCTACTTTTCACTTTTTGGAATTGTCATTCAAAATAAGCAGTAAAAACTAATGTATTTTATGTGTCTTTAAGTATGCTGTTTAATAACTGGAAGTAGTAACACACTATCTCCTCAAGTAAAACTCGTGTTTGATAATACTAGTCATTTCCATTATGTACGTTACTTGGCGTAGCTTAGTTACTTTATTTTTTCATACGGAATGAGCTTTCTTTCGTGGCCAAAGTCCTTTTTACCATTATGGGCCTTGTGTTTGGGTTTGTGCAGTGATGTCTGTAAGTGTGATCAATCAATAAACTGCAGGCAGGAAGGTGTTCTTGGCTGTTTATTTACCCAGGAGTATGTATATTCACTAGTAATAAGAAAAAAAAAATCATAACCACTGTCAAAAAATATGTACATGAATATACATTTGACATTTCTTCTAAATGTTTACATTTCTTTCATGCAGCAAAACCATATCAAGAGATTTGAAATAAACAGCTGATAGTCATATGAATGCCTGCCCCAAAGTATTTTTGTTAACTGAAAATTAGTGCATGTTCTCTATTGAGAACATGCACTAATTTTACTGGACAATTACTGTTTATTGGAATTGGGAGAAATGTGCTTAAGTTTGGGTACGTTTTATGTTTGCAGGAAAAAGCTATATTTAAGTGTGTTCTTTCGAAACCAGATATGTACTTTGTCATTTTACCAGGCATGTCAAATTTTCCATATAACTGTTTATCATAAAAGTGATGTGAAATATAATAGCATTGCTGTTTCTATATATGTAAACCCTCCTCTTGGCTTTGCATCTTTAGTGCATTTTGGAATGAAACCCTTAGTTTAATGAGGGTCTGTCTCCTGAAGCAGGATGTCTTGCTCATCCAGCTTTAAGCATATTTTGACCTAACCCTGGATTTTCTGTCTCACGATGGTACATCACTTTCTACTGGATGCCTAATGTGGCATACCGAACCTGTCCCAGGGATTTAGGATCATAATCAACTGTTGAGGTACATTTCAATGGGTTTCAGCCTAATTGCTCAGACGTCAGGTGGTGGTCTAAGATGCACTTTAGCCAGCTGTTGGACATGTCATGGTAAATTCATCTCTTCCTGCAAGCACAGCCACATTTGATAAGCTTTGCGAAACTAAAATTTGTTGGGATCCCTGTTTAAGTTGGATTTGCTTTGTGAAACAGACCACTGATCACATACAAAACATACCTCTATAACAAACGGGTACAAACAATGTCGAAAAACGAGGAATCTGAAAATGACGCAGTTGTAAATTCTCAGATTAGGACACAGAATTTGCAGTTTTTGATGCCAAAGAAAAATTGAACTTTAAAATAAGGTCCTAGGCTCTACAGTGTAGCAGTGAAAATGAGGAGAGAAGGTCTTTTCTTATTACAGCTCTTCTTTCAGTAGTCTACACTCCTCCCTTTGGTTTTTAATGCAATGGGGATTGCAGAATGCAGATTACTTTATGTATATATATATATGCGTTCAATACAGCCATTTTTGTAGGCTGTGTGCAGAAGGTGCTCTTAAAACTGCTCTAAACCAGGTATCACCAACCCTCCTCTTGGTCATCTAAGACTTTCAGCCTTTACATTACACACACTGCAGAAAGCTGCAGTATATTGGAAAAGAATAAGCATCAGAAAACTTTGATCCCAGAGAAAAAAGATGGTGTATATTCCAGTCTCAATTTGTAGCAACACCACTAGTATCAATCAGTATTATTGTAAAATGTCGTTTCGCTCCCTGTTCCAGGACTGCCAGACTGGTGACCTCTGGCTTCCACCAAACACCTGTTCTTGTCCATGCAGCTTGTAGGCCACTCTAATCTTCTCCCTCAGGTCTTATCAGTCCCACTGCCTTGCAGCTCAACCACCAGATCTGATTGAATGGGAAACGCATCCGTCACCAGCACTGTGTGCTCCATTACGTCATGCACGGTGAACTCATCCTGCTCGTCCTTCATCTCACTGAAGTCTGGCTGCCCTCCGGTGCCTGCTGCAGTCTCCGTCTCTACGAACGAGGCCTGGTCTGGCTCTGTGGCCTTTATGGGCTCCCCCTGCTCCGTCCCCTGGACCTCTTGCTGGCCCTGCGCTCCAGTTGTGTCCCCCTGCTCCATCCCCTCAGGCTCTTGCTGGACCTCCGCTCCAGTTGTGTCGTCCTCCTCTGCTGTAGCCTCTGTCTGGCTCAATGGACCGGATGCAGCAGCCGCGTTCTCGTCCTCCACCACCAGGTTGCGCAGTCTCCTTTGGCGGGGGTTGTAGTTCTCCACGCGGTTATGGATCTGCACGTGCCGTCGCAAATGAGCCTACAGGAGAGGACAGAACATGAACAATCAACTGAGGCCCTTCAATTTTCACACATATGAAACATACCTGATCGCCTGTATTTTGGCAGATTTGTTGCACTGAATTTGCATTTCCACACAATGCTGTGCTTCTGATCAATGAAAGAATCTTGTAAAAACTATCAACTACTGTACATAAATCATGTCTGATCCATGCGCCTATAAAGGAACACCAAAGTGACCTCAACAACTTTAGGCCAGTTGCAATAATCGCATATAGTGAGGCCCTGGAAACCCTGAAGTGACTGCTCCTTTATCTCTTCAGACTTCAGGCTGGACAGTGGACCCCCTGCCGGAGAAGGTGTGTGTAGAAGATGCCTTCCTCTACCTCCACCACTGACCCTGCTCTTATCTAGAAAAGGTGCTGTGAGAATCAAGTTTGATTTCTGCAGTGCATTCAACACCATACAGTCTCTCTTACTGAGAGATAAGCTGGCCAGGATACAAGTGGACTTGGGCAGCCGGTGGCCTGGTTGTTAGGGAGCTGCCCCTGCAGTCAGAAGGCCGTGGGTTCGAATCCCAGGACTGCTAGTGGCACCACTGAGGAACTCTTGAGCAAGGTACTGTCCCCACACATTGCTCTCTGGGCGCTGTGTTCCTGGCTGCCCACTGATTCACTTGGTGATTGGGTTAAATACAGAGAAAGAACTTCACTCTGTTCACACTGTGTGCTGTGCTGTGTTCACCCGAGACTATAATTTTTTTCAAACCAAAATAGCACCACCCAGTGTTCAAACTAGGGTATTAATGACCAGATTTTTTCAGATCGACTTATCCGTCAAAAGTCGAAGTCGAGTCGACTAATCGTTTGATGACGTCACACAGACGCAGCGGAGGAACACAGCTGTCCAACACTGAGCAACTTTTATTAAAGTTAACAGGCAACATGAGAATTAAAACAAAACAAAAACAGGCTAATTCCTTGAATTTTCTGGTAAATTTAAGTGTACAATAGAAAGTGGGAAGAGTTTAAGCTGCGCAGTCACTCAGCTCCTCCGGACTGGACGCCTCCATGCAGTTCTCGCGTTAGCCATGTTAGCTAGCGGTGCCGTTTCAGAAGCCGTGCAGAACGCCGGTACTGTTACTGTACTTTAACACCGACCTGCAGACTGTGCAGGTCACCGTGCTGTTTGTGTGTCTAGAGTGAAGTATCTCCACACATGTGAGGTGTGTCTGTCTCCTCTGCTGTCATGTCTCTCGTCTTGTTGTGGTTTTGTGTTTAGATTCCCGGTGCACCAACGTTCCCGCCCTTTTTATGAAGGGACTATAATAATTGATCAAGACAAGGAACACGTGTCAGCGCCAGCCAATCAGAAGCGGAGACTGCATTGCGTACACAAGCGCGCGCACACAGAGAGGGAAAAAAAACACATGACTAGTCGACTTCTCTCAGGTGGCATCGACTTGTGCCTCTGAAGTCGGCTTTTCTGTTAATGCCCTAGTTCAAACTGAATATTACAACTTAATTCAACCCACCACCTAAAGTCTAACTGTAAGCATTAAAAAATGGCTCTAACAGTACTTGCAGGTGGTTTGCCAGTCCATGGTTGACAGCATTCTTTTCTCTTTTTTTTTTTTTTTCAAAAAGAGATATGCTACGCAGCTGGACAAGCTAGTCACCCGAACTGACTGTGGTTGGAATGGAGTTGAACTCCCTGGAGATGGCGGCAGACAGTGAAAACCGCTAAATATCAGGGACAATGACTGTCACCCATAAGAAAGTAAAGGAGTGTGTTCAGAGGCAGGTTGCAGTCACAGAGCTGCTCAACACCCTTAAGAGATCCTTTGTTCCCAGAGGCATCGGATGCTCTGCTGTTGTTTCTTTGCTCTGCTTCACTTACTATCAGCCCTGCTTGCTAAGCCCTGAAACAATTGAGTCCGACGTGTGCAAAAATCAAGAGGAAATTCATGAGGGTCTTCATGAGCTTTCACTTGTACTGAGAGACTAATGCAGCTAAACCTTCATTCTCAATGATGCAAAGTTCTGCGATCACATACTCATCTCAAAGTACACTGAGTAACTTAACAGACTTGCTTATGTGATTTTCCACACTGTATAACATAATTTGATGTTTGGCTAAAACATTGTTTTAACATGTTTTTTGGCTTCTCTGCTGTCACCGTACCTGTCTGGTGAACTTGTAGCCACACTCGGTGCACTCGAACTTCCTCATGCCTTTGTGTCTCCGCACGTGAACCCGAAGCTGCTCGATGGCTGAAGATGGAACCATCAGCAAGCAAAGAGAGTGAGTCACACCAGTGAAACTTGGGGGCATTAGAAGACATTACAGTCGGATACTGCCACGGTTGTAATGTCCAAATGATATACTTATATTTATACACTAAAACTATTTGTAAAACGGCAAAGTATTTCTAACATTTAGGCAATGACTCCATCAGTGCAAGTACCTTTGAAGGATTTGCTGCAGATGCTGCAGAAGTGTGGCCGGCCCTCCTGGTGCTTGCTGGCTACGTGGCGGAGCAGCGGGCCTCTTTCAGTGAAGCGCTGCTCACAGAACTCGCAGCTGTACGGCCGCTCACCTGTGTGTGTGCGGTGATGCTTGTCCAGGCTCGCTGTTCACACACACACACACACACACACACACACACACACAACAAATTTAGAAGCTGGGATTAGACAGAGTTCATTAAAACATTAAAAGTGGGGTTAATGCAACAGTGACTGACTTTATTTGAAGAAACCTGATAGACCAACATTGTGCAAAAGTCTTAGGTACTTCTGCAGATTGTTTAATGCCATTTTTTTCAGCGTGTGAACATTAGAATATCATTAGAATACATGCGAACAAACATGAAAGCAATGAAAAGTATCCAGATTTGTTTTGTTTGTAAAAGTAGTTGATATTGTGTGAGCTGGTGAAGAGAACACATGTTCGGGTTCCAGATTCCTCCTCGGTTCCTCCAGACGCTGTTTGGATTTGTGAAACTCCATCAGCAGCTCCTCATTTAATTTAATGAAGGACTGATCGAGTCAAACCAGGTTTCTGACGGAAACTACAGTAATACTGGACTTTCACAAGGAACACACATATACTGAACATACAATCTATTTACTGTATAATGTTATTTGTATTTTTTCATTTTAGTTTCATCAGCATACTGCTAATATTGCTAAAGTGATGTTAATGTGAAAAAACACACCACTCATCTAAATTAAATATTATTTTCACAGGTGCCTAGGACACAGTATTGTATTATTCGCCCCTCCTTGTCCTTCACTGCAACTGAAACCCTCATTCACTCCCTCGTCACCTCATTCTCTACGGCAGGGGTCACCAACCTTTATGAAACTGAGAGCTACTTCACACGTACTGAGACAAACGAAGAGCTCCCAGTTTGATACACTAGAACAGAATTTACCTAAACTTATCTAAACTTCATGAATAAGAAACATGTTTAAAATGTTTTTTTATTGTCATTTTCAAATCTTTATAAATGCAAATGTGATTAAAGAAGAATAGCAACAGGATCAAATTAAATGTTAAAACGCTGCTCACTGGTGAGTTGTGCTATTTTTAGAACCGGTCCGCGGGTTACTCATGTGGTCCTTGGGGGCACCACCTTGGCCATCCATTCAAAACCCTAAATAAACTACAATATGTCCAGAACTCTGCTGCCCGGCTGCTCGCCTCCACCCTTCGACGTGACCACATCACCCCTGTCCTCCGCAACCTTCACTGGCTCCCTGTCAAACTCAGGATCAACTTCAAAATACTGCTACTCACCTACAAAGCCCTCGACAACCGAGCCACTCCCTACCTCTCTGAACTCCTCTCCCATTCAAGCTCCGCACGTTGCCTTAGGTCCGTTGATGCACAACTTCTCACAACAGCCAGAACCAAGCTCCGGACTTGGGGAGACAGGGCTTTTGCTGCTGCTGCACCCTCCCTCTGGAACGCCCTTCCCACCCACATCAGGCAATCAAAGACTATCTTCCTTCAAGCAGTCACTCAAGACCCACCTCTTCCAACTCGCTTTCTCTAGCTGATGTTCAAGTGTCCAAACTCCACGCTGACTCTGCCCCTTCCTCCTGATTCAATGTCTAATGTTGTCTGTATTTTTGCCCCCATGTCCATATGTTCCTCCCCTCGTGTTTTGTTTGTCTACTCAAAGTTGTACAGCGTCTTTGGGTATTTTGAAAAGCAGTTTATAAATTAAAATGTATTATTATCTTTTCATTACTCTATATCAGAACCTATTCATTATCATTATTCTACATCATTTTTTGCTCTAAATACTTGCAATATAGACATTTGTGTAGAAACAGAATTGCATTGTTCCCAGGATTTGGGACACACAATAGCCGGACTGAAGGTGATCCTTACCTTGTGTGCGAAAGGTCTTTCCGCAGAGGTGACACTGGAACGGTTTTTCTCCTGTGTGTGTGCGGAGGTGCATGTTGAGGTTGGCTTTCTGGGTAAAGGCATGGTTGCAGAACTCGCACACGAACGGACGCTCGTTCCTGAAGAGAAAGGAAAGAATGCTCCTCATCACTTCACTGTGAATTGGAGGGGGGTCTAATCTGCTCTGTCCTGAACGGGCTGTTACATTTGTTAATGTGTCGATGGCTGTGAGGTCGTAAAACAGGCTGTTTTTGCAGTGAGCAGCGTGCCGCTACTGACCTGTGAATGGCTTTGATGTGCATCTGCAAGCCGTTGCGGCTGGACGCTCGGTGACCGCACTCCTCACACACAAACAGCTTCTCTCCCCTGTGCTTGGCCGCCTCGTGGAGACGCAGCTCTGTGCGCGACAAGAAGCACTTGGGGCACAATGAACACTGGGGAAATCCAGGAGCATTTACAAATTAGTGCATAACTATTGACTACAGAACACATCTGTTGCACATCAGCATGAACACAGAATTACAGATGGTCCTGTACCTTTAACACATATGGAGTTTAATGACTATTACTGCTATATACAGCAAACCCCCGAAATTCGGGGGGGGCGGGGGTTAGGTTCCCAGAGCACCCACTAATTGTGAAAAACCGAGACTTTGTGAGGTGGTAAAAAAAAAAAAAAGCCTAAAAATGCCTATTTTTACATATTTACCCTAAATATGCCCCAAAGTATGCTCCGAAATTTAAAACTCAGCTTAATACATTACCCTTAAAGAAATGTAAAGGTAAACCCGTATCTGTACTGTACATTTTACACTGAACTGCTGTCGCAGTGCTAGAATGTAAAATACCGATGTTACCCCTGTATAGACTGTGCTGTAATTCATGCAAGCGTGTTTTCTTTGATATATGCTGTCGTTTTCACAGCTTTAATGAATGCTGGACTGTATCTGCCGGAGATGCGTCACAGGGCAGCAGCCAATATACGGTTCTTTCGTGTTCTCTCAACAATACAAAAAAAATCATACGGTTATATTTTATATGGAAATTTTTGCTGAGTTTACGTTAATATTTTTGTTACAAAATTAGTAAATTACATTTCTCTTAATAATTTAGCACTAAAATGTATGATATATTGCCACGAAAAAAAAAAAATTTTAATGCGGAGGATATCTGCGGTTTCCGTGAATTATCAGTTAGGTTCGTATAGTTTATTAGTTGGATTCTATTAGTTAGGTGTTATAGAAGAACAACATTTGGTCCTTTAAATAACCTTTCAGTTGATGCTTTTTGCAAAAAGTATTTCTCTAGAAGAGAGGAACCTTAAATTAAAATGTGAAGAATCTAATGCAAAGGTTCTACACTAACTGGAGGCTCATTAAACCATTTAAGCAACCACTATTTGTAGAAATAGAAGAATTAAAATAAGCTGAATAGTTATGTGTTTCTACGCAGTATTATTGTGAACTCAGAAATGTAGGTCTATTCTTACCGCATGTGGTTTAGGAGCTCCATGGATTTTGATCATGTGGATCCTCAGATCTTTCTTCTGCATGAACTGCTCAGAGCATGAAGTGCACTACCATGGGAGACAACGGCATTGCAACAGAAGAACAAAACTCTTGAGAAGCTGTTCTTGACTACTGTTGTTCTGTAAATTTTAGTGTTTTGCTCTGTAGCATTCTAACCAATTAGCAATGCTTTCCTATGAAGATCATACACACATTTTTCTGCCAAAGCATCAAAGTTAACTGCTAACAGCGCCCCCTTGTGGATTATTTTTAACCTGGTAAACGTGAGTGAATGAATGAGCGAGTTGCAAGCAAATTCCATGATCTGCGCTACATCTAATAGGACGCATTCGGCTGAAGCTGCCGTGTATGTGTGCGTGCTATTGGGAATGAACCTTATTTGGCATTTCTCCTGTGTGCGTGACCATGTGCAGACGCAGCTCCAGTCTCTTCTTAAAGGTCATGGGACATTTGGAACAGGAAAATGCCTAGACCAAACAACAAAAAAGTCCAATTTTAGCCATCAATAACATACATAATATGGGTGCAAAATTTATCCATGCATCCTTATACATCGACCTTTAAAAAGGAAGGCACTCATTTTATGGGCAATTACACAAACTATTGTTTTTCTAAGATAACCCTTTATTAATCCCACACGTGTGAAATGTGCATTGTTACAGCAGCAAAGTGGACAGAACAAAAGAAGAAAGTAGAAGCTGCATAACCTATAAAACTACAATATAACAATATAATATATAAAAGATCTGTACAGTATAAAATAATTATATAAATATATTAAATATATAAGTATGTATACACACACACACACACACACACACACACACACACACACAGTTCTACTGCAAATACTTCCACCGGTCACACTTGTAAACATGTATTCAGAGTATTTTAAAGGTCTTTCTTAATTCATTCATTCCTTCTGCAAGCCCCCCTTTCCAAATCAGGGTTGGGGGGGCTGGAGCCTATCCCAGCAACCACAGGGCACCTGGTGGTAAACCACTCAGATACAGAGAGAAGAAGCAAACTCCACAGGGAAAGGACCCTCAGCCACCTGGGCCAGGAATCAAAACCTTCTTGCTGTGAAAACCGTGACCTGATATTTATCTGTGTGAAGTGCACTGAGCTACATGGCGACGGCAGCATTTTTAATGCGTGGGGGGCACAGGGCTCTACGCCTGTTGTCCAGGGCAGGGGGTCTCTACGTCTTGGCTGTAGTCTGAGAGGGAAAAAGTGGGGGGGCCAAATGAATATAATGGTTCTGGCTGAGCTACACACTTTGAAGTGGCCTGTGGTTTTTAAACTTACCACCTCTATTCTGCTGAGGCAGTTCCTGGCCTCATGCTCCTGTAGATTCTCCTTTCTGTAGTAGCTTTTCCCGCATTTCCCGCACTCAAATGGCTTCTCGCCCGTGTGTCGTCTGTTGTGGACTTTCAGATAGTACTTGCTGAGGAAGGTTTTGTGACATGTAGGGCACTGCACAGATCTCTTCTTTGCGTCTTTCGATGAGCCTTCTCCGTTTTCTTTATTGGTGGCTCTGCCTTTCCGCTTGCGCTTTCCTCTTGGGGTCTTGGACACTGCGACTGGTGAATCATGAGGTACGTATTCCTCATCTGTGTCCTCTGGGAAAGCAGCAAGACCCACACGGCCTTCGTCGATTTCTTCATCGCCATCAGCATCATCATTCGGAGTGTCACCAGGAGCATCCTACCCAAAAATACAGGGAAAACAATGACAGATGGTTTTCTTACGATGTTTAAGTGATTGGTTATATGAGATTTTACATTTATAAGAAATACATAGAGGCAGCAAAAAGTACATTTGTGCCAAGTTAATGGACAGTAATAGTCTATCTTTACTTTAAAAAAAAAAAAAAAAGAAATGGTTATGACGATGTTACATAATTATATATTATATATGATATTTAATCACAAATCAAAATGATACAAAATATGGCAAAAATGGCTCTTTGAAATGTAACAATTGTGCTATTTAGAACCATTCTTTCTTTAATGAATCATTAATGCATTCGAAAATGTATCTGTATAGCGTTTTAATATAGAAAATTTTCAGTAGGGCTGAATGATTGGGCGGGGGTTGTCTGACCATCACTGTACTTTAAATTGCAGTTCTTTCTTTATATGACCATTAAGTGTGTTTAATATTGACTTATTGGGTGATGGATTCATTATGCCAAGATGGGGAAAATGTCCATTTATGGCACCTCTGTGACGATGGAGTAAACAGAAGAGGAAAAAGAAGACTTCAAGTATCCAATGCCCATTAAAATTTGTAAAATTTGTACGGGGATCATATCACTCTTAGGAAAAGTCTTTTAACTAAATGTATGTAAACATGTGTTGTGTTGGTTCATCAAAGAAAATCATCGTTTTCTTTCATGCACGTGGCCTGTAGTGTACCTGTAGATCAGCCAGTAAATTAAACAATCGTTAACTGCTCAGATATGGAGCATTTAAAGATATAGTACCAAACCGGGTGCATTGATTGACTACCTCAGCCACACTTGAGTTCTGAACACTGCCCTGGTCATCTTCAGTAGTAACAGTGCCCTCAGCCTTGGCCTTAGATGCTCTTCTCCTTGATGCACCCAACTTTTGAATGGCAGACATTGGGCTTTCCCCAACCAGCCTGCTTGGGCCCTTTATCCTCCTGCCAGATCGAGTAATGGTGGTAGAAATGGCACCAGAGGAATCCTCAAGCTCTGGAACTGCTGGTGCTGCCTTATCTGGGACCTCAGCTTTGTTCTTCACCCTTGGACGTGCTTTCGATTGTCTTTTGGAAACTGGATCAGGTCTGCCATCCACAGCCGGCCAGGAGGAAGGAGGATCGCCTTCAGCATTCTCAGTACAGTCCGAACCCTGACCAGGCAAGAATGAATCAGAGACAGACAGTCCAGTGGCTGCATCTCGAACCTTTGCCACATTCTCACTGTTCAGCTGCGATTCACCAGTGTAGAAGAAGCTCAACAGCATCTCAAGGCCACCATCCGTGCACCCCTCGGGAAGACTGATCTCCATGCACGGCGTAGCTGTAGAGATGGGTTCATGGAACACTTGACTGAAGCAAGCGAGTACGTTGCGGTGGGCTGGGAACATCTGGCCATTAGGGGTCTTGAGCAGGACATCACAGAATTTACCAAGCACCCTCTGTTGGTTGAGCTGGGACAGCACCCACTGGGCATGGGTGCTCCCTTGAGATGTTCTCTCCATCTATATTAATGCAACCAGCAGCATATATAATCTGGAGAGCACAAAAGCAAACAAAAACAGAAATGAGACTGAGGTCTTCATAGTCAGCATTCATTCTTCTAATGCTCCTGGCTGGAGAACCCATTCATACTGAGCATGAATGTCCATAGGGCCTCTATGTAATATTATGAATATAGGTCTCCTGCTCCGGGTCTGCACGGAGCTTCCAGTTTATTTTAAAAAAAAACATGCATTTAGTGTAATGCACCCATTTTTCACGTAACACCTTAAAGATCTCTGTCTGAATGGTCAGGCCCTACGAACTGCACGTTGAGAATGATATCAAGATTTTAGTGACGCTCCCTAAAGCACCTTTCTTTACAAAAACAGTATATTTCTCACCTTCCCCCGGACCTCCTCGGATCCCTGAGCCCCGTTTCCATACGTCGAAGCCTTAATTAAATTAATATGGCAGTTTAGTGACCCCAAATAATCCCGAAATTATGTTATTTTCCTCTGAACAACAGGAGGGCCGTGCAGGGGCGGGACAGGAGCAGGAAATGACGCCTGCATGCGTTATAAGGGGCTGTATTTTGTTGAAGAGAAATTATAAAATTATACATTTTAGCGAATTATTAAGCAGCGATTTAAAGATGGCAGGAATCTTAATGGGAAACACTGCACGTTTTTGTATTTGGTTACTAAAGATCTTACGCTTCTGTCCTCATGCAGCAGATTCCTTGCTTTTCTGAATCGTTTAGTGATTCCCTTTGACTGAATTGGTTCAACCGAGTGGTTCATTTCGACGAATCAATTTATTGATTCACAAGACATGTCAACTTTTAAAAATGGGAGCAGGCGCGGTCAGAAAGAGGAAGGCAATGTCTTAAAAAGGGATTTTTGATCTTGTGAAAGTTACACTGAAAGTGTGTGTGCAACATTGAAACCTGTAGGAACTTCCAAGAGTCAGATCCTATCATTTAGGCGGCAAGCAGTTGGTAGCCTGGTGGATAGAGACTTGCCCATGTGATCAGAAGTTTGGGGGGTTTGAATCAGAGGACTGCCAGTGGCACCCCTGAGGTACCCTTAAGCAAGGTATGGTCCCCCACACACTGTTCCCCAGGCGCTGGGAGAATGGGTTAGATAAAGTAAAGCAGCTCCTTGAACACACCACAACACAAGGTACCACAGTGGTGCCACTTGCAGTCCTGGGATTCGAACCCAGGGCCCACAGCCATCTGATTGCAGGGGCAACTCCCTAATCATAAGGTGACCAGCTGCCCCATAATCAAAAAACCTTATTGATCCCGGAGGAAATTGCTTATGTTATGACTGCACAGTCACACAGAGACCAAAACAGTATAACATACAGGAATTAAGCCTAGTCTTGGACTACCCTTTCCTTTTCAATGTTAAATCTCCATTCACAGCACTACTTAATCCAGGACTAGGCTTAATCCCTGTCTGGGAAACCGACCCATAATGTCCTAACAAATCCAATGAAATAATCTTTAGAAAGAACATGCAAATACACTATGCTATATACACAAATGCTGGGGATAGATGAATAGATAAATAACTTACAGTTAAGAACACAAATGGTAATGTTTCACTTGGTAAGACTTTTGCTCATAAGATATTGCACAATGACGTTTTAGCACCTAATAAGAATATTATGAGATATTTTCACGATATTTCACATCACAGAAGGATCATAATGCACATAGTGATGCGAACAATATTTCATTTAAACCTGATAAGAAATTGCACATGTGAATGTGTGACAGAGGCAGAAGTTATAGAGTCTTGTAGAAACAGGCAATACAAGTGAATGCAAAAAATGTTCCTGATACACTGCAATGTTTATTTATAGGTTGTGACTTTATGAGCTTAAATTTAGAAAAATAATCACACCAATGAAATTGGTGCTCTTTACCTCATGTATGGACAAAAGTATTGGGACGCCAGACCATTGCACCAACAGGGGTTTTAATAACATTGCCACCAAATACGTAGACTTTAACATGGAGCTGCTCTCCTTTTGCAGCTATAACAGCTTCCACTCTTCTTGGAAGGCTTTCCACAAGAGTTTGGAGTTTCTGTGGAAATTTGTGCCCATTTATTCTGTAGAGCATAGATGAGGTCAGGCACTGCTGTTGGACGAGAAGGCCTGGTCCATCCCAAAGGTGTTGGATGGGGTTGAGGTCAGGACTCTGTGTGGGCCAGTCAAGTTCTTCCACACCGAACTCATGCAGCCATGTCTTTATGGAGCTTGCTTTGTGAATATAGTGTGCATGTAGTGTACATCACATTTTCAGCATAATAGTCCTGGTAGATCACAACTTATCACAATAACAGTGTATAATCTTTGTTTGTGTTGTTATATTTCAAATGGCAAATTACAGTCTGTATTCTGACCACAGGGCAGAGTGGAGTTCGTGTTCATTTGGGCTTCATACAGATATGAGTCAGTGAGTTGGAGAAACAGCCGAATGCAAACAGATCTTTCCAGTTCACTTGGCTGGTTGGCCTGGGGGGGAACCTGTTGCTGACACTGCCTTTTCTGTCTCCCCGTCTGATGTAATCACACTAAGTGCAGCACTGTTGTAGGGCTGCACAACCAGGACAAAAATACTAGCGTTGCAATTATTACAGTATGCTTATTATGTTAATGTGCAATATACACTATATATATAGAATTGGGACACCTGAGCATTACACCAACAGGGACTTCAATGAGGGACTCCATTTTCAAATACAAAATGGAGTCCTTTGCAGCCATAACAGCTTCCACTCAGCCTTTCCACAAGATTTTGGCGTTTCTGTGGGAATTTGTGCACATTCATTCTTTAGAGTATGAATGTGCACGAGGTCAGGCACTGATGTTGGACGAGAAGGTCTGTCTTGTAATCTCTGTTCCAGTTCATCCCAAAGGTGTTGGATGGGGTTGAGGTCAGGGCTCTGTGCGGCCAGTCAAGTTCTTCC
>JBBJLS010000134.1:5565823-5593141 GCA_037577275.1 Bryconaethiops microstoma | reverse complement strand
TGTGTGTGTGTGTGTGTATATATATATATATATATATATATATATATATAAATATATATATATAAATGTAAAAGCGTGATAATTTTTATATTTATATATTTATATATATATATATATAATTTAGTCTTGTTACTCGGTTCTGTTTGGTATATTTACACATGAACTCTGAGGTGAACAGTACTGCGTTGACTCAAAGGCTGGAGCTGACAACTGTGTGAGTGCTGGACAAACATTCGGTGATAATGATATTTACTATTCTCAGTGATGCTTGTGAGTGAAGGGCCTGCTGAACAAGCTTTCACCAGCGGCATAGTCACCAGGATCAGGAGGAGGACCTGCTCCAGCTGTAGACATGTTTCACTCCGCTGTGTTTTGTCGATGCATGGAGTTGAGTGTTATGAGTCAGCGGATTAAGCCCTGTCCTCGGCTAAATTGTGGTGTTAATGTCACGGTTGGAGCCGGCGCTGTAATATGGGAATGTGTGAAAGCAATTTGTGCCAGCTGGCATGGTCTCATGCCACATGGCTCTCCTAGCCTTCATTCGTTGTTGGCTTTAGCAGTAGTCTTTAATCAAACCACCACTTTAATGTTGATTCATCACTGAACATGGTATTCCAAAAAAAAATTAATGCAATTTTCTTTGTACTTCAAATGCAGTTGATTGTCCAAGGCATGTCTGTTGTTCTTGTTTTGCACTGGACAATTAGGCTTCTGTAGCTCACAAGTAATAGAACTTTACACCACTGTACATACTGAAAATCAGAAAAAATTGGTAAATCACTGTTGCTGTTTTTAGCGTTCAACATACAGTACTGTGCAAACTGTTTAAAGTCGTCAAGGGATGTCAAGATTTGTTTTGTTTGTAAAAAAAAAATAATTTCTTTGTGAGCGGGTTTAAAGAACACTGTTCGGTTCCAGATTTCATCTCGATGCTTCTAGTCTTTGCATGGATTTGTGACATTCCATCAGCAGCTCCTGATTTAATCCAATGAAGTATCAATTGACATTTTTTTTTTGTTACAACAAAAAATAATTCCTAAATCAAGAAGAAGATTTTAGCTGATTACAAACGATTTCTAATCTGTCTTTACCGTCTGGCAGCTGGTGGCCTAGTGGTTAGACACCTGCTTCCTGAGCGCTGCGTCGTTGGCATCCCACTGCTTCACTTGGTGAATGGGTTAAATGCAATGAAAGAATTTTAGATTGTTCACACTGTGTGCTGTGCTGTGGTGTGTTCACACGTGACTGTAAGGGGCCACAATTCAATTCAGTTCAGTTAACTGCATGGCAGCGTTCAAGGCAGAAACATCGTAAGCTGTAGTATTTGCTGTCGGTGTAGCAGTGGTGATATAGTAGCTCTACAAACACCTACAACTTGTTTTGCAGATGCCATTGTTTTGCACTGCTCATTTCATAGTTTTTTTTTTTTGTTGTTGTTTTTTTACCGTAATTGAGAAGGGGCTCCTAAATATAGCGTTGGGGTTTTCAGGCTCTTTTAGTTTTCTTAGCTTTTAGTTATTGATGGGCTAGTTTACATCCAGCCGTCGTTTCGTGTCAAGGCTTCGTGTCTTTGTTTGGGTGATAAGATAAACCTTTATTAGTCCCACAAGTGGGAAATTAGCATTTTTCTAAGTATCATGTTTAACCCCCAGATTCCTGTGTATGTTTGTGTATGTCAGGTGTGTAGAGCGCAAGTACCGGCGGTGTCCTCCTCTCCCCACGACCAGCGTGATCATAGTGTTCCACAACGAGGCCTGGTCCACTCTGCTGCGCACCGTCTACAGTGTCCTGCACACGTCACCGGCAGTCCTGCTGAAGGAAATTATAATGGTGGATGACGCAAGTACGGCAGGTGGGTGCAGCTTTATCAAAGTCTCACATAAGACTTCAGCTCCGTTTGATCTGTAGAGATGGATCTTCAGTCTCGGTTTATTGAGGCAGCTCTGCCCCAACTGCAAACAAAGCAACTTTTACAGTGCGAGATGTCTGCTGGCACAGTTAATGTAGTTCTGGGCGATATGTTATCTATAGTGGTATTTCAGTTTTAACACAAGATTGATTTTCAGTTTCAGCACTACTGATTGATAAGAAGTCGTTAAATAACCCATGGTATGAGAATGGCTGGTTAAGGTTTTTAGAACTGTGTAAAGGTCTAATTTATTTATTTATTTATTTATTTATTTTTTGAGAAAACAGAACAAAACAGTCCAAAAACAAGTTGTTTCAGCCTTAAAAGGAATTGTTTTAATATAGCACTATTACTCTGGAAGAATGGATTCAATCACTTTATTCATTCAGACTTGGTTGTATGCAAATTTAAAAATGTAAGTACATGAGGTTTTGTTTAAGTAAAAATAAGTGCATATCTTCTACATATTCTAATACACAGTTGTGACTTTTATTATAGTTGTGAAGTTTAGTTTCTTCTAATAAGTGTAATGCAAGTAATCAAAAACTGTGCTCTAAGGATCACAGAAAAATGCAAATTTAGGTTTGTTCCCTGTAGAGGATGTGTAACAAAATCTATGGCGTTTCAGTTGAGGTTAAATCTGCACAAGCCCATTTCTATTCCAGACTAAATCCAGACTAAATGTTCAGTCATGGCATGAAGCCTATTTCAGGGCAGTTCATTTCAGGAACATCAAATAACTTTTCTGCTCCTCGAGAAAATTGTTACAGTGCAAGCACGACACCTGAATGAAATAAAACACACTCAAATAATGAAACGCGTATCAGTGAGCAACTGGCTAATGTGATTAAAGATGCTCCAACACCTCCATTCCTGCCACAATCGATCATGCGACAAACACTGGAGTGTGGGTCTAGATTTTCACCTCACAGTTTTGCCGTTTTTTTTTATTCTTGTTGTGTTCTTCACATCTTGCATTCATCATCATCATCATCATCATCATCATCATCATCATAATATTAATAAAGGTAATTACTATGGATAATTTACACATCTTGAATTATATAAATGCAGCACTTATAATTAAAATATTTAAGGAAAACTGTCAAACCTGAACTGTGGTTTCCAAAACTGAGGACTGAACTGAATTTTCCCACAACGACGTTTAATGTAGACGAAACATTTTTTTGTTTGTTTGTTTTTTTACAGCTTGGTTAACTTAATTTCTTTTTAAACTGTCTTTATTAATACAAAATTAGTCAAAAACATATAATGTCACCCTGATGCTGAAAGTTAGAAGATTTGAGTTGTTTGCCAGTCTAATGTCTTCATGAGTCAGTAAACTGTAGTGGTAAATTCTCTGAAAAGGGAGGTTTGTACATGAACATAGCGGGGTGAAACGTGTTTTTACCCACAGGAAGCATTTTTTCCCTTCACGTTCTGATGACCTTATTACTTCCCTGAATTTTCAGAGTCTCTTTTTTTACTATCAGGACCTGCATTTGTGTAGTTTGACTTTCTTCATTCCTAGTATTGGTCTGGGATTTTTGTGTTGTCCTTGAGTTAATATAAAGAACTCTTGGGCACCACACCGCCGCCTGTGAAATGAATACATTCTATACGTGACAAGACAGTGACATGTTTGAGGTTTTGGTGCATTTGCTGTCAAGCTGGCTGATACTTAATATTTTCCCTTTTAAATGAGCTGTTTTCAGTCAGTGCATTAAGTAGCCATCCTTCATGAATCGCTCCACTACCCTAATGCATAGCAAACAAGACTTTATTCTCATTTAACCTCTGTCAGCAAAAACAAATGGCTTGTGGTGCCGATATGTGCAAACCGAGAGTTTCTTTATTTAGAATAAATAAATTGTAGTGTAATACTTCAGAACAGAACAGTATTTCAGGTACAGTGAGATATTTAGACATCATGATTTTGGATTTTGAGAATATTGCACCTTTTGTCACCTTAAAATAAAAGCCAATAAAGACTAAAAGGGGGGAAAAAAAGAAACATTTCCTAAACTGACAAGCCATGGACTTCACAGCAAGGGTATGCAAATCAGCCTTGTGCATTAAACAGGCTCTTGTTATTGGTGATGTTTTTTTTTAAACACTGCGTCTCTGTGTGATCTTGTGGGCTCCTCTGCAGGTCATTTGCACTCTCAACTGGACGAGTATGTGAAGATGCTGAAGGTTGTTAAAGTCGTGCGCCAGCCAGAGAGGAAGGGGCTGATCACAGCACGGCTGCTGGGTGCCAGTCACGCCCAGGGCGAGGTCCTTACCTTCCTGGATGCCCACTGTATGTAGTCCATATCAATTCACACTGACCTAAACCTGATCATTTCTTACTAACTGTACCCAACTGTATCAAAATAGAATGCAGAGTGCTGGCAGAAAAGAAAAGTGTGTGCACAATACAACCCAAAGTGCTTAGACGCCTGAGAAAATTATATTTAAAGCTGGTTTAGCTGAGCAGTGTGTTTTTAAAAGCTGATATTAGAATGTATGCAAATAATATGAATACAGTAAATAGTTATTTTATGTAAATCTGCGTTTGCCTAAATGTAAATCGTTCCCAGATCTCCTCATGACAGCTCAGTATTACATTGTAGTTCTCATCAAATACCTCAAATACCCAGTTCAGCTTAGAATATTGCAAGTTGTTAATACTGATAAAATCATGGATTGTCAGTATAGGCTGATATTATTGGCCAGCCTTTATGGTCTGTGGGGCTCTAGTAGTAAAACTGTTCACTCTTTTGTCATATAGTGATTTGTTATTCAATAAAACAGCTATATACAACAATGATATCTAATAACTAACAGGTAATCTACTAATAAGTGTAGATTGACAGATGGTAGAATGAAGTATTACAAGAATTCTACATCTTTCATTCTATATTTAATTTTTGAGGGGTGGGACATGAAGTTATCAGGGAATTAATATACTGTAATTATTTATTGATGGTAAATCTTGATTTGATCACCACATTTCAAACATGAGATATTGTTATCGTTACTGTTATTACAATTTCATACTCAGCACAGCGTTCTCAGTTCTGAAGACAGTTATGATACAGCTAACAATTCCTCTTTTTTCACAACTTCCTGCTCATATATTCTGTGAGGTTATAAAGTAGTAGTATCATAATGGAATTGTTTTATATTTGTATTGACAGCTACATTGGTTTAAGGTTTTAAATTTGATATTTTTCATGTTTTCTTATGCATTTCCCATTGCATCAAGTGGACAAAAAAAATAAAATTGTGCCAGCAACCTGCTCCTCTGTTCCACATTATGTAAAACTTTAGACTTTTCTTAATGCATACCGTTGATGGCTAAGGATACAAAATGTTTAGTCGTACAAAAGCATAGAGTAGGGCAGCAACGTGGATAGAAAAATTATGACAGCTCCTCTGGTGTCACTGGCCATTGTTATCCAAAGAATGATTTGTTGAAACCAGTGAAACTTGCAGTGGACCAGTGAACGTTTGTTTTCTTTATCAGGTATTATGTGCTTTTGTACTACTGAATGTTACTCAAGAGGAAAGATTTGTTCCTTTGTCAGTACACAGTTGCTTCTCTTTCCAGTAGAGGCTGTCTATTATCTATCTACTATTTGTTCCTCTGAGCAGTACGACACTGTGGACTTACTCAACTGTTACCCTCCCTATGTCAACTCCCTGACACGAGCAGGTCCTCAAAACCTGCAGAACAAGTGATTACAGATTAAATGGTGACCTAAAATTCTTGTGTTAACCAAGCCCAAACTGACACTAGTTACTTTGCTCCTAGAACAAACTGCCCACCAGTATCAGATCTGCCTTAACTGTAGCTTTAAAAAACTGCTTAAAAAAAAAAAAAAGCACATCCACAGCACTTTCAATCTTCTTTTGTTGATTTTTCATGTATTTTATTTTTTTTCCATTTGTTCTATTTTATTTTATTCAATTTCTTATTCTGTCCCTGTAAAGCACAAAGCGACCTTTGTGTATGATAACGTACCATATAAATAAACTTGACTTGACTTTAATTCTAGGTGAGTGCTTCCATGGCTGGCTTGAGCCACTTCTTGCCCGGATACTGGAAGAGCCAACAGCTGTTGTTAGCCCTGATATCACCACCATCGACTTAAACAGCTTCCAGTTTAACAAGCCAGTGTCCACCGCGCGCGCCCACAACCGAGGCAACTTCGACTGGAGCCTCACGTTTGGCTGGGAGGGCATTCCGGATTACGCGCAGGCGCGGCGTAAGGACGAGACCTACCCTGTGAAGTGAGTCTTATACACCTACGTAAACACATGTGTACACACACACACACACACACACACACACACACACACACACACACACACACACTTTATAGATCCGGTAGATAAGGCTGCCCTACCCAATGATTTGCTGAACTGTTGGAAGTCCAATTCTGTTTACACAGTTACAATTGGTTACTGACTATTACTTTCTTCAGGACACAGGATCTCATTTATTTGATGTGTTTGAAGCAGGGCAGAGATTTACACCACACACAACCATTTGGGTCAATTATGGATTCTTTGGGAAACTTAGTATTAGGGGGTCTCTGGTTATTAAAGTTCCCTGCATGATGTAATAAAAAAATCTAAATACATTTTGATGAGAAAATATAAAGAAACAAGCATGTTCCTTTCGAGAAAGAAATTTGTGTCTTTAGTTTATTTTATTTTATTTTTTTAAAGTATTTTAGTAAGTCAGTCTGAAATCAAAATTCAACTTTAACATTGTAACAACCCTTTAAAAGACAAAGTTCGGTTTTGTCCATAATCTTTAGTTGTAATTTAGTGACATTTATCCACTGATCTCAGAGTAGCATCATTATTCTGATATGTTCTATCCATGTTGCTGCCTTCTTCCATACTTTTGCTCCACTAAGTTTAGTATCAACCATAGTTGGCTCATTGAAAGAAACAGTCAGTTTTGAAAAGCCAGAAGAGCAGGTTCCCTGTATACTGATCCTTTGTACTGCGAATGGAATATGAACTTCAGAAACATGAATCTGGTCATATTAAACACCATTTATCATAACATACTATTTAAAGACACACTCTTCTTTCCTTGTAGTCTTTAATTAGAATTTAGCGACGTTGAGTTTTGATTACATCACTGGAGCGGATGTATAATATTAACCAAATCTTTCACTTTCTCCTCTGACCACCACCCACGATCTTATAAAATGCTCAACTTGGTCAGAGAGCCTCCTTAACATCATATATCATGCCAAAAAACACTCAATTTTGGTTTGTTTTACCTTTAATATATTGTAAGGCATATCAGAACGGATAATGTAATCACAAAACTTGTATGTTATCCATGTTGTGTAGCCCTAGTATAACATGACTCATTTTATGAGGTTATACAGAGAAATCTAAATAATTATTGGTTTGTAAAGATGTTTTGGGGTATTCCACATAGAACTAGAATTTTTTTTTTAAATCAAATCAATCTTAGGACAATTTAGGTGTTGCTTGTGTCTTAATATACGGTTTAGAAGTGATTGTTCAAGCTGTATGTATTCGGTTATTTCTGTTTTGCCAAAAATGTGTTTTCCTTTCATTCTTTTCTAATCTGGAACAGTCTTAACAGTTTTGAGATTGAGATTGGATGCTTTTAGATTGAGAATGGATGCTTAACAATTTGAGATTGGATGCATTTAGGTAGATTTTGTGCTTCATTCAGTTTATACTTCATAGTTCGTTTTCGTTGGTCCAGACCAAATGATACATTGTTGCATTTCGTTTTTTGAGCATCCGATCAAAGAATGTAATAAAAAGAGATATGGGAAAAACAACTGATTGGGCAGGTTTTGTAATGTGCATTTGTCGACGACAACTATGATAAGGTCCACCAATAAGGTAATTGAGACTTTGCTGTTCTCCGTTCTACCAGGACTTGTTAGTTTTGTTTTATCAGTCTTGATGAAATACATGGACAAATTCCACCTGAGCAGACTTTTTTTATGTCTTCTTTTATCAGTCTTGTGATATACAAGAGCAGTAAGCCTCTGGAGTCTGTGTGTAAAAAAAAAAAAAAGATGTACCAAAGCAGGTCTGCAGAGAAGAGGTAACAATGTATTTCAACATCACCAGAATTAGTTTGAAAGCAAAACAGTCTGCTTAGGTGGAATTAGTCCATGCATTTCATCAAGACTAGGGTACTTATGGCAGTGTTCTCACATGCTCTAATGAACCACACTAACAAAGCAATTGCATCAGGGTTTTTTTTTTTATTATTTTTTTTAATACAACCAAACCCTCAAAGCCTGACCCTCAAAACCAAAGCTTGACCCTGTCCTTAATGAATGTTAAATTTGCTTACAGTCATAGTTCAGCCGTATACACTAATGTTGCTAACATTAAATAGAAGCTGGTAGTTTGCATCATTGACTGAATTATTCTTTTAACAGCTAGTGCTCTAAAGCAATCACTTGTTTGATATTCCAAGGCATCAATAGTCATCACTCTGTTCTGTATGAAGGACCTGGTTGGTCCTTCTCTCACGCAGTTTGACTTGACCAGACTTCATTATACCGCATAGATGGTTTGAGAACATTTTGCACCACTCTGTGGAGGCCTTAATTTGCTAACTGGATTTCAGCTGGTTTATTCCTGGATTTTTGAGCATCCAAAAAGAGTGAAAGCTGTTATAGCTACAAAGAGGGGACCAACTCCATGGTGAAGTCTGTGCATTTGAATGCAATGTCATTAAAGTCGCTTTTGGTGTAATGGTCAGGCATCCCAATACTTTTGTCCATATATGTCCAAGAATCATGCTGATCAGTGGAATTTATTGAATGAAATTGGACCTGGTTTGCACAGTCATTGGGTAGATCTTTTTTTTTTAACAGCACCTTTTAAACTTTCCTTCTCCTCCTTTTAGAACTCCAACATTTGCTGGCGGCCTCTTCTCTATTTCCAAAGCCTACTTTGAGAAAATTGGAACCTATGATGACCAGATGGAAATATGGGGTGGTGAGAATGTGGAGATGTCCTTCAGGGTAAGTTAATTTCTTTTCTTTTTAGAGACTTTTTCCACTTCCAGTCGGGAATCTGCTGCATACTGTGGGAGATTTTCCTCTTATGAAATGTTACTCACGCAAATGCATTAAATGTCCGTAGGTGTGGCAGTGTGGTGGACAGCTAGAGATCATCCCGTGCTCGGTGGTGGGGCATGTTTTTCGCACCAAGAGCCCACATACCTTTCCAAAGGGGACCGAGGTCATCACCCGTAACCAAGTACGACTGGCTGAGGTGTGGATGGACGACTACAAGCTGATCTACTACCGCCGCAACCAGAATGCAGCCAGGATGGCTAGAGAGGTGAATGTGTCTCCTTGATCTGTGATTAAGTTTCTGCACTGCATTTCTGTAAAGGGATAGTTTAGCAAAAAAATTGAATTATTCAGTTCTCTCTCTCGTATTTTGTGAATGAAGGTCTAAAGTAGCTACCTATGGACAAAATTCAACTTTCAAGATAGCTGCTAATTCTTTTAGATGCTAATATTGTTGTTTCAACCACTGCTTCAATTGGTGTAGCTGAATTCACTTTTCACCTTGGTTTAAAGCTTGTATAGTTTCAGTAGAATGGCATATCCAGTGAAGGACGCTCTGGAGAAGCCGCATGATAGCTGAAATTCACCAAGCCTAATGCAGGGCATCTGCTAGAGGGGTATAAGAAGCGGTATAAAGCGGTATAACTTTACAATGCAAAATCAAGGGTCTTGATTTAAGAAACATGATGAAAGTGTTTACAGTCTTTTGGTCAGCTATGCAACATACTCCCACCCACTTTATTTTTTTATTTTATTTTTTATTTATTTATTTATTTTTTAGATAACTGTCAGAAACCCTATAAGCAAGTCTTGACATTACTTCACATAGTTTAGTTTAGTTAGTTTAGATGAGACATGGCATTTGCACAGTGTTAACTGGTGAAATTAGGCTGCTGTGACATAAACTTCAAGTGAAGTTGTATCAGATTGATTTTCCTCTAATCTACTGCATTTACTGTGTACATTTACTGTGTACTAAAAAAATACTTAAATAGGTTTCCCAACCATTCTGTGAAATACAGAATTGTTCCGTATTTGAAAGATAAAAGATGTGCTTCGTATTAAATTTATATGGAATGCACTTTGATCTGTATTTTTGGAAAAATTACAGTTTAGTCCACTTTGTATGAGGGGAAACATGCAAGATGCCGAGTGGCTTTCCATGATGGAAGCAGTTGACAGAACTGTGAAGTCTTTACCAGAAAATGTTGCTGGTTAATGTCCAGTTATCAGTCCCTGACTTAAATCTCTAGCATAATTTCAGTTTGTAGCAGGACAACAATCTAAAGCAATCTAAATTCCATTTCTGAATAGATCAAGAGAAACAAAAAAAGAATTAATTTTGAAAGGTTAAATAATTATTTTTAAAACCGTGTTTCTGTTTCCCCATGTTCACCTTGTCTTATATTACGTGTTGTTTGAGGATCTGAAACCAAATGTACTAAATAGAAGAAATCAGGAGAGAGGACAAACTTTTTTTGGCACTGTAACAGGAGTTTTGGTTCCACCTAACCCAGCTTGTTTTGTGTTTGGTCTTGCAGAATAAATACGGTGACATCTCTGGCCGGCTGAAGCTTCGGGAAACTTTACAATGCAAGAACTTTTCCTGGTATTTGGAGAACATCTACCCAGAAGCTTTTGTTCCTGATCTTAAACCTGTTCAATATGGCGCAGTAAGTCCTTAAGTTTCATTGTACTCGACTTTCTCAATCCTGGTCCTGAGGATCCACTGCGCTACACGGTTTTAGCTGTTCCCTGCCTTAACCTTTAGAACACGAGCGGCATGCCGGCAGCACAACAGATGGTGAATTGTTATCATACGGCAAAACAGCTCCCTGTATTGAAGTTCCCGCGGTTTGTGTTGATGCGCGAGGTGTCGGACGTCATGCTGAGCTTTGTTTGGTGTTCTTTTGTCATGTAGAACCAAAGTTATTGTAGTTTAAAACATGTAATAATAATAATCGCTACTGGGGTTTTCAAAATGGCTTCACACAGAAATGCCCATGAGGAAAGAAAAAAAAAACCCACCCAAGTTTCTTTAGTTTTAGGTCTTTAAACAAACAGAAAAACTCAGAAGAACGTTCAGAAGTTTAACCCTCGGGAACTTTTCACAAGTGAGTGGGGAAAACACCGCAGAGGTGGGGGGTCTGAAGAGCGTTGGTGCACTGGTCGAAAGTGCAGCAAATGGCAAGGGTGTAGGAGAGCAAACGGCAGTTTTAGATTGTTTTTATTTGTTGAAATCAACAGATTTTACCAATATACTCATGAAGAGCTTGGGAATCAGTAGATGAGCTGGATCAGGTGTTTTGAAGCAAGGAATATTGGGTCAACAAGAGGAGGATTAAGAAATACTAAATCATACCAAATTAACTGTTCAGAGATTTCAGTCTGTTGTGTTTTTATGCCACCATATAGCTCAAGAACCTGGGCTCTCAGAGCTGTCTGGATGTGGGGGAGAATAACAATGGAGGAAAACCAGCTATAATGTATACGTGCCACAACATGGGTGGAAACCAGGTATGGCTTCAGCATAATGAAATTTCCTTCTTGTTTTTACAAATTGACCAGCTACTGCATTCATCATCATTCAACAGTTTGGAATAACTTATTTCAATAATATTAAACCAGTTTGGTTGCAGCTACACGTGTAAAATATTTGAAATATGCACATCCTTTGCATAATAGGGAACCGCGAAGAAAGGTTCAGATTGCTGAAGTGAGCTGTGGATTTGAAAATAGCTGAAAAAGATGTGTAGTATGGAGAATTAAAGTACATTTCAAATATGGTGATTAGATCTCCAGAAAAGTCATTAACAACAAAAAATATAATTGAACCATCTTTTTTCGTCATGTACCATGTAACAACTTTACATTTAACAGTTTTATCAGCTGTGTGATTTAAAAAAAAAAAAAAAAGGGCGAACAGTGGAAACCAAACCGTATATATCCTAAGAGACGAGAGCTGTACAAATGAATGAAATTAAGTGAGTGAATACAAAATGCAGCCCACCTAATTTTCTTGTGATGAGTGCAACAAAAATTGTTGTGAAAGACTGTGTATAAAAACGAATTGTCAAATGATTCCAAACTTTTGAAAGGAAGTCTAAAACTCCAATGACCCTCTGGTCTGTTCTGCACCTGTAGTTAAGAAATCTGTGCTCAGTGATGCATTTATTATTGTTCTTTTCAGTACTTTGAGTACACCTCACACAAGGAGCTCAGGCATAACATAGGGAAGCAGCTGTGCCTGCATGCCAGCCCTAACCCACAGCACGTGAGAATAGAGCTGTGCCAGCTGAAGGGGCGCGGCACCAGAGTGGCTCCCGAGCAGGAGTGGATCTTGACTGAGGTACGTCAGCAAGAGTGAAACCTCCAGCCTGGAGCTGGTTCCACAATCTATTACTGGTGATTCGATGTGTTTCAATGTGAAGCAGAACTACAGAGCAGTGTGAATGTCATTCAGTGCAATACTGTTCAATACTGTTTACTGTGTCTTAATTTTTTATTTTTGATACTGACTTGCTGCTTTCCCTATACTGTTAGTTCTAGTTATTTAACTGTTTGTCGCACTTTATTTATTTGTTTTATATATTTTATGCATATGTTTAAAAGAGATGAGCATCTACAGAGCTGCAAATCATATCTCATTGCACTGACCGTTCCTGTGTATTGCAATGACAATAAAGATATTCTGTTAAAATGGTCAGTAGCTCGAATTCCTGGTCAGAGATTCTCAGACACCTGACATCATAGTAGCAGCTCCTTATGCATCCATTCAGGACCAGTTTACCAAAGTCATTGTGGTTGTAAAATCGTCCTAACTGGAAGAGAGAGTGTTCAGCATCATCTACCATTTAAGTGTCATTTTGTGCTGTGGTACTTTCGGGAACCTCCTTCAGTTCATGCGCCTTTTTTCTTCGCTCATGTTGCTCTAAGAGTTAATGTGATGAGTGTTTTTTAGACATATTATTTATCGAATTCTAAGACTTGCCATACAAAAAATGTCTTTTTGAGTAGAAGCACTAAATAGCATTTAGCTTTAGACTAAAATGGAAAAATCCAACCACTGACTAAAATGGGATGCAGCCATAAAAGACTCATGTCCTACCAATTTTGCTTTGATTATTTTTTTCTTTGTGGTTCACAAACCTATCTGTGAAGGTTTTTGTACGAAAACATTTTACATGACCGCTTTTCTTTATTCCTTAGAATTAAACAGGCTGTTTTAGTACTGTGCTTTTAAGACCTTATATCAGTGATCTCTGCTCTGATTGGCTGCCCTGTATTGTGCCTCATTCAGAAAGCAGTCCAGGCTAAAACACTCCTTATAACTTTGTTGTGAGTAGGCGAGGCTAAACTGTTGTATAGCAAGATATATGGAAATGTTTTGATTTTCATCTCGTCATGAAAACGGTGAATTTTAAACAGGCAAACAGCAGCTTAGGTTCCATATATTGACTCTGTGGACTATGATTTGAATACTACAGTGTAAACATATTAAAACTGTTTACATTTTTTAAAAATAAGTGAGTAAAATGTAGTTTTAGCTAATGTGACTTTGCAAAGATTCAATCTCTGACCTCACATAGATTGTTTCAGTTATTTTGTCCCAGTTTAGGTTTTCATTTCTAAATAGACCGAATGTGGTTGGACGATTTACATGGTAATGGAATATGAGTAATAAACTTTATTCATTTACTTACTTACTAATCTGTCTATCCATTTTGTTTATGTTTGGGGGGAAAAATCAGAGAATATTAATTTGTCCAAAAACACTTTGATCCATTGTTATCAAATCACAGATTTCCAAATTGGTGGATCAAATCGATGCACTGAAGCACTATTTCACCCCTCCATCCTACTGACCTCTTTTTTTTTTTTTTCTCTTTCTCTCTCTCTCGCTTTTCTTTTGTACCCTTTACAGGAGCATCTAGTAAAGAACCCGTCCTCTGATAGGTGCCTCCATCTAAAGGATAACCAGATAATTATGAGCCCCTGTAACAGAGATGATCAGCACCAACGCTGGGTCTTCAGTTGACCCCTGTTTCGGTCCACCTGAGGAGCAAGGATGTCTGCGCCGAGAGACCCCAGTGGAAGCTACAACTCAAACTCGTGTGCTTGAATACGTACTAGAGTTCACTTGTCTGAGTGGACGGACGCTGCGTGGCGGTTTATGTCCATGCAGTGGAGCAACCAAAGACCTATGAATGTGTTGAAATGAGACTCAGGGAGGACGAGTGGAGGCACGGCCTTTAAAAGTGAACAGAGTGTGGGACTGCCTCACCTGGCAGCAGTATTGTTTACCTGTGGTCGCCGAATGTGCAGTATCATCCTTCGTGTCCGAGCTACTACTTTTAAAGATGCTGACAGTCTTATTTATGTTGTTTAATAGTCTGTGATAAGGAAATATTTTTGAGAATTATTGTAAAGCCAGCCAGGTGCCCTTTATCTTGCCAACACGACGCTGTCGATACCGTAAATGTCATAAAATAATTCAGCTGTGCAGAACAGGACGCGGGCTGCCACATGCCAAGGTTGCTGTATCTATTAGTTATAATCCTGTGGAGATTTTAAAGTTGTTAAGCCAAAAAAGAATCATGTTAATATAATGGAAATGGTCCCTTACCTCTTCTCTTGTGGGTTAAACTTAAGGATTTTAAATTAAGTTGTTCCTGGGAAATAAGCTCACATGAAATGAAACATTCCAGACGACTTTTATACTCTGCTGCCCATAACTGAGCGCCCAGTTTTTACTGGAGACAATTTTAAACGTCTGTTTTTTGTTGTTGTTGTTGTTTTAATAAATGCCAAAGAATTGTTACTTTTTATATGTCTCATATAATTCCCTGTATATCCTGTATGAGACTGTAACTCATGTGGAGAGTGTTCTTCGTCAGGGTTAATAAATAACGAAGGAGTGCTTGTACCAGGGGACTTTTTCACCTAGTCAGAGATTGCAGTTAATTTACAACAATGATGGCCCCTTTTTTTTTTTTTTTTTTTTTTCTTCTAGCGACTGAATGCAAAGTCGCCTACTCTTTTTCCAACTCTACAAACTATTCATGAGTCGGAGGGGTGTTGTGGCGTAGTGAGCACCTCCGTCACAGACAGCCAGATGTTCAGATAGATAATTAATTAATAAATAAATAAATATATATATATATATATATATATATACACACACACACACACACACACTTTTTACGGACAAATGTATTGCGACCATTACGCCAGCAGTAACTGCATTCAAATACATAGACTTTAATATGGAGTTGGTCCCCCCATTGCAGCTATAACAGCTTTCACTCTTCTTGGAAGGCTTTCCACAAGATGTTGGAGTTTCATTTGCGCTCATTTATTCTGTGTCCACAAAACTGTAAGCAAGGTGTTGTCCAAAATGTCTATTAAGAGGTGTCCCAATACTTTTGTCCATATATATGTGTATATATGTATGCATGCATCTAGGCAACTAAATCCGCACTGCTCTTTATTTTACACACACAGGGACGACAGATGGCAGTCTACGTTTTGTGCGAAGTAAAAATGACCTTTTACGAAATATACTACTTCCGAAATGTTCCCTGAATCATTGTGGGCCGTGTTTGTCGTCTTCGCAGATGAAACGACCCCAGTTAAAAGTTACAGTGACGCAGCTCTCAGTCCCTCCATTGGCTGAAAGTGTGTCTGAGACAGATCAGACCTCACTGTACCCTCAGTGAGGGGGCATCAATTCACTCTAACGAACTGACTCTTCCGTTCAAAGGAGTCGAGCTCCCGAGTCACTAATCAACTCTCAGTGAGTCCGATGCCCGAGTTACATATTCTGGGAAATCCCCCCAAAATGACCATAATTGACTCAGATTCTCTTCACTGAGGCTGTGAATGGAACCAGACATCTGAAGTCCAGTGTTATGAAGGATGCCGGAGACACTGATAGATTTTGAGACACTGAGCTTTGGCCTTAAACATTTTTCCTATTTATCTCTGCCCGTCAGGATAGATATGGTGTATGGCGGGTGGTGCAGACAAAATAGTACCCAAATAACAAATAGTGTTTTTTGGATTTACCACTATTTTAGCATCACACACACATATGTATATATACAGTATATGGTCATTGTAGATTAAAAATGAATAAACATAAATTAAAAAGTAAATAAAATGTCTGTTTGCATTAAATTTATGTAATTGCTAATATAATTAATTTCAGAAATTTTGAAAAATGGTGTAACCCTCCTCTGAGACAAACTCGGGAGAAGAGGAAACCCCCTACAGCCTGAAAACTCAGGAGAGTGGAAATATAAAGTGTTTTGGGCTTTAAAAACATGAGAGCAATTAAAGAGCAAACCAGTTGAATGAAGGTTTTATTAAAAGTTCACAGTGAAAAGCAGAGGATGGGGAACTTTAAGAAGAAAAGTTCAATTGTTTTGAATTGTGAATCGATTCGACCGAGCCGGTTCAAATGAACAAGTCTGTTCGAATGAAGGAGCCGGTTCTTGAATCGCCATGCTGCCAGTAGCGATGCCTTGAATGTTTATGGTCAAAGAAACCTGCGCGGCTGCTCGTCTTTTATAACGGTTTTGTGTTTTGACTGATTCCAAACACTTCACTGAGGGACAAGGCAGGTTTAATGCCTTCGTTAGGAAGTTTTTAGCTTGCTGACTCTTGTAAAGATTCTGAATCTTATCTGCAGCAGTAGTGGGGGCTGTCTTCTGAGATTAGCTCGGTTTTTCGCTGGCTTTGCACTGGAGTATTTAACAGCTTCTTATGAAGGAGCAGCACCTTTAACTGAGCTAAACGACCTTCGTAGCCCATTTTCTGTTGGGGTTTTTTTTTGTCGTTTTCAGTTTGAACTCCATTTCTAGGGCCCAAATGGTCTCTAAAACCTCTTAACTTGCCCAGGTTAGATTAATGTCACCTGTGTATTAAAAAATGACAACAAATCCTCTGTCTCGAACTCGGTCCGAGGTGTTCAGGGAGCTGAGGAAGGAGCTGTATGATGATGATGAATTTCGTCAAATTCCTCACCTATTTGTCATTCTGGGTGCCTCGGTAAGACCTTTTTTATTTATTTTACATGTTATTTTTACAATTACATGTCCTAATATGCTTGTGTTGGCACCTAAACCTTGTTTATTGCATAAACACCTGCCCTCATCAAATTCTATCCTTACTGCTCCACCACCCTGCTGTCCATAATTAGTAAATATTATAAGGACAAAAATATTGGGACACACGTGTTGTTCTAGGGGACCGTACTTGCAGTGAAGGACAAACTTAATGCTTCAGAATACCAAGGCATTTTGGACAACACCATGCGACCAACTTTGTGGACACAGTTTGGGGAAGAACCATTTCTGTTCCAGCATGACTGAGTCCCAGTGCATAAAGCAAGCTCCATAAAGACATGGATGGACGGAAGAACTTGACTGGCCTGCACAAAGCCCTTATCTCAGTTCAATCCAACACCTTTGGGATGAACTGGAACGGAAATTGTGAGCCAGGCCTTTTCATCCAACATCAGTGCCTGACTTACTAAATGCTCTACGGAATGACACGATGACACAAATTCCCACAGAAACTCCAAAATCTTGTGGAAAGCCTTCCAAGAAAAGTGGAAGCTGTTATAGCAGCAATGGGGGGACCAACTCCATATTAAAGTCTATGTATTTGAATACAATGTCATTAACGTCCCTGTTGGTGAAATGATCGGGTGTCCCAATACTTTTCCGTATAGAGTGGTTATCAGTGTTGCTAACATGCCCAAGGTCTGTGACGAGCAGATGTGCCCTCATGACTTATTTTGCAGACTCATTCTCTGTAGCCTGTTCGGTTTGGTTGAGTCTACAGTAATGTCACTGAATCCTCACGATTTTCTGTTTTGGGAGCGAGGCCAAGGTCTTCACCGACCTATTTTTTGCACGGTGTGATGTAACTCCAAATTCCATGTCATGAAAATGAACGTTACATATTTAACTATTACGTGATCAAGTCATAGTTATTTTCCTTTTCCCCTAAGGGAGACCTTGCCAAGAAGAAGATTTACCCCACGCTGTGGTGAGTGCGTCTGTGTCTGTGTGTGTGTGTGTGTGTGTCTGTGTCTGTGTTTGTGCTCTGTTAATCAACAAATCCTATGTTTAAGGTGGTTATTTAAGGATAGACTCCTTCCAGAGGAAACATACTTTGTGGGCTTTGCTCGTTCTCGCCTGACGGTGGACGACATCAACAACGCTTGTTTACCATACTTGAAGGTAAAGGTGTAAAGTTTCTCTTTAGTGAGAAATAAAGTTTTGTGATTACTTTGCCATCATGCTTAGCAAGTGTAAACAATCAGTACAGTAGGTACAGTAATGAGGGTGTCATTTAGTTTGTCGTTGTCTAAAATGAAGGGGATGTCAGTATCCCTTTTTCTTTGTGTGTGTGTGTGTGTCTGTATTTTACCAGGCAGAAGAAAAGGATAGCGAGCGACTTTCAGCGTTTTTTAGCAGAAACTCTTACCTGGCAGGGCAGTATACAGAGAAAGAGTCTTTCACACAGCTTCAGTCCCACCTGGACTCTTTGGCCCCTGGAGCTGCTGCAAACCGCCTCTTCTACCTGGCCCTGCCGCCCACTGTCTACCGGGATGTCACCGAGAACATCCGCCAGCATTGCATGAGTAATGAGTGAGTGCCCAACACAACACCACCAGATTAATAGAGACTTAATACATATACCTACATTTACATATATTCTTACATTCATGGTCATCATATAGAACCACTTACCATATGGATGCACATTGTAGTTTACCTCAGTCTGTGTCTCTGCATTATTTGGTAGCCCCCTTTCCCTTGTTCATTGATGCTCAGGACCCAACAGGACTAGTGTGAGTGTGTGAGTGTGTGAGTGTGTGAGTGTGTGAGTGTGTGAGTGTGTGAGTGTGTTTGAGGTTTTAGACACCTTAGTGTCACTGCTAGAATAGGAATAGCCAAATATATCGAGGCTGCAGTGTCCTGTGGCCAGAAACTGACCCCTGATGAGTGAGAGTAGGACTAACACAAACTGTGCTGCATCCGATGCACTTATCATCCATCTACAAGTTGGACCAAAAAATGTGTCTAATAAAGCGGACAGTAAGTGGACGTGGTATTTTAAAAACTCCGCACGTTTTTTTTTTTTGTTCAGCTTATTTTTGATAATAACACTAGTTAGTACACCAAAACTCAGGTCTTGTCAGTGCTAGGTTTAAGATGTTAGGATTTTTGTTGATTTGTTATGTTATTTAAAATAATAATAAGCCAGCTAGCTATTACTAGCTGTTACTTCACAAGAAGGAGATACACAGCAAGACCCAGCCTTCAAAATACACAGTAGTTTGTACTTCCCCAAAAATGATTCAGTTTGAACATGATTAAGTGTGATAAAATCACTAACACCTGTATCTGTATGGCTGATTGCTTTAGATGTAAAAAAAAAAAAAAAAAAAAAAACCCCTCTGAAATACTCATTATGATTTTGTTTATTCAAAATATAAGGTAATTTTCCTTATTTCTTTTCAAAAGTTAAATTTTTCTTGATCTCTTTGTGTGTAGGGGCTGGAGCAGGGTGATAGTTGAGAAGCCCTTTGGTCGGGACTTGCAGAGCTCGGAGGAGCTGTCAGCACACCTTTCCTCCCTCTTCAATGAGGAACAAATCTACCGGATAGATCACTACCTGGGCAAGGAGATGGTGCAGAACCTCATGGTACTCAGGTGACTCGTTTCAGCCATTTTATGAGAATGATTGATCAGCAAAGGTCTTTATTTACATTTATGTGGAATTTAAGTGATTTTCCAATACTTTGAGATCAGCTTCTTTTAACATTCTGATTTGTTTTTCATATATTCACTCAGGATTTATTACAGTCTTATGTAACAATTACACTAATATTGACATTTGTAGTTGTGATGCAGTGGCAAACGTTTGCTGAAGGTCTTTTTTTGTCATGCGTTGTTGTGCTGATTGTTTCTGGGGTTCCAGATTTGGGAACAGAATCTTTGGGCCTATTTGGAATAGAGACAGTGTGGCCTGTGTAGTGCTAACTTTTAAAGAACCCTTCGGAACCTACGGAAGAGGTGGATACTTCGACGACTTTGGTATAATCCGGTGAGAAGCATTATCTCTGTGGTTCTTGCATCCTTGCATTGTGGTTTCTCATGCTGTTCTGAAACTTGAACTTGAAACTTGAACTTGAATGTTTTTTCTCAAATTGTAAGTTGCGTCCGACAAATTAACGTGATGTAATGTAATGCATGGCATGCTGGCAGTGTGACTAGATATCTGAATACATTTATTCATTATTTTGTCATATTTCTTATCTATTTGAAAAAGATGTTTGGAAGAATCCCAGCTCTTCTGAAACCTTTTCACTTTTTCTCTCTCTTCATCAGTGATGTAATGCAAAATCATCTGCTCCAGATGCTCACCTTGGTTGCTATGGAGAAACCCACATCCACGGACTCTGATGATGTGAGAGATGAGAAGGTATTGCATCAGTGGCATGAGACATTAGACAAAAAAGTCAAAAAGGAGACGTGCTCACTTTCTCAGTAGATGTTGTAAAATGGAGAGCAATAACCAACTGATTTAATCCGTTTTGTCTCTCTCGTCAGGTGAAGGTGTTGAAGTGCATTGCTCCAGTGGCCCTTTCTGATGTGGTGCTGGGACAGTACGTAGGGAACCCTGAAGGAGCAGGAGAGGCCAAGTTGGGCTACCTGGATGACCCCACTGTTCCTGAAGGTTCCTGTGCAGCCACGTTCGCCACTGCAGTGCTCTACGTTCATAATGAGCGCTGGGAAGGTGAGCCAGCTTTGACATTAGTATTGAAAACACAGTGTGTGATTACAGGGGCAGCTGGTGGCCTGGTGGTTAGGGAGTTGCCCCTGTGATGGGAATGTTGTGGATTTGAATCCCTGGACTGTCAGTGGCATCACTGAGGTACCCTTGAGCAAGGGACCCTCCCCACACTCTGCTCCCTGGGTTCTGCGTCACTGGCTGCCCACTGCTTCACTTGGTGAATGGGTTAAAGATTCAAGATTCAAAGCGTTTATTGTCATATGTACAGAAAAGTGGCATTTTCTCTGTGCAATGAAATTCTTTCTTTGCGGTCCACACACAAATGCCAAGTTAGGTAAAGTTAATAACTAAAAAATTTAAAAAAAATAAAGAAATATATATATAAAAATAGAACAAGATAAGAAATACAAATAAGTGAATACAGTAAATACAGAGAAAGAATTTCTCACTTTGTGCTGTGCTGTGTGACAAATGGACACTTTACGCCTTACACTTACAGAAGTTTGCTTAACTTTGTTGCATTTTGCCAGCGATCAGTGACGCAGCATCTATCTTTCCTCTTTCATTTCTTTCTCAATCTTTCTCTCTCTTACTTTCCTTTCTTTCTGAGTGTAGGGGTTCCTTTTGTTTTGCGCTGTGGTAAAGCCCTGAATGAGCGGAAGGCTGAAGTGAGGCTGCAGTTCACTGATGTTCCAGGGGACATATTTAACTCACAGTGTCAGAGGAATGAGCTTGTGGTCCGTGTGCAGCCTGACGAAGCCATTTACGCCAAAATGATGAGCAAAAAGCCTGGCATGTACTTCAGCACTGAGGAGACGGAACTTGACCTGACCTACCGCAGCCGATATAAGGTAGGACCAGTCTTTAAACCGTATAATGATAATTTAATGAAGTGCCGCATGTAGTTTTGGTACAGTGTGTGTGTGCGCGCACGTACATATGCAACTACTGTTATAACAAACCGTGCTCTCTCACCCCCTGCCCACCTTTTAAAAAAAATTTTATTACATAATTTGACACAATCTTTTCATTGTGTCACATATAATCACAATAAACGGACCATGATACGTGGTCCAGAATTATTTGGAATAACACCTCTCATTGTAAGTTAAAATAGTTTGACTTTTTTGCTTTTGAGTTTGAGAGATGGGCGTGCATGTTTGATAATGTGTGTGTGTGTGTGTATATATAAGAATGCATGTATAAGCACAAGCACATTTCTGAGTACACTAACCCTTGTACAGGACGTGAAGCTTCCTGATGCGTATGAGCGTCTAATTCTGGATGTGTTCAGTGGGAGTCAGATGCACTTTGTGCGCAGGTGGGTCTCCTTTCCCACAGCAGGACCCTGCATCACTGTTATATCTTAAACTGTAGAGCTGACTCTGAAGCATGGCCTGTATCTGTTTGTGCCTCTTTTTGTCAGTGATGAACTGAGGGAAGCCTGGAGAATCTTCACTCCTCTCCTACATCAAATTGAGGCAGAGAGGATACAACCCATCCCTTACACGTACGGAAGGTGAGACGTAATTTGTTCTCGTGTCACTAAAGCATAGAAACTCCCTTATTCACTGTGACCAGTGTTCATAAATATAGATGGAGGGCACTGATATGCTATTTTTGTATCTGGATTTGGTGTAGTGTATTATTTGATGTACTGTTAGATTCTGCCCGGGGAGGCTGTTAGCACTGTTAACTTTTGTGCAGCTCTAACAGGCGTGAACCAGCAGGAATCCATGAATGAAGCATGATGTTTGTGAACACTGGTCACAGTGAATAAGGTGGAAAAGCTGCTCTAGTTATTTGAGTGCAAATGCTACAGACTTAATACTGTTCTTTGTGTGAGGTTTGTTAATGCGTATAGCACTTAGGGTCTTCTTACTAGCTTTTGTACACACACACATATATACAGGGGGTCCTTAAGTTACGACGGAGATCCGTTCTTAGGACAGTGATGTAACCCGAATTTTGGTGTAAGTCGAAACACAAGTCAATAACCGATCCTAACGCAGTTGTAAAATCTAGAACATGAAAACCCAACTAAGTCACAGAGGAAGGAAAAGGACATAAATGTATTGTACTTGTACACTGTACAGAAGTAACAGAAAAAAATGACGGAAAATGAGAATCCCTGATAAAGGCCAAAAAGTCGCCAAACAAAGCAACACAAATGGAACACTTGAGCTTAGATAAGCGTCCTCCCTCACACATACGCTATGCATTTATATATATATATATATCTTATGAAAATGTTAAGTGCATTTCTATACTGTCACACATAATACAAGGTGTAAAAAGCCTCACAATGTCCTTTACAAAATTTGTGAATGAATCTTTAAATTTAATTCATTCAAGAATCATGCAGCCCATTGCTACCGCTACAAGAGTTCTTTTCCACATCATCATTTTACAGTTGCATAAAGTCTGTAGAATATTCAGTGCCGAGATGCTCATCCTTAAATGATCACTTTTGCTTTCAACAGCCGAGGACCAAAAGAGGCAGATGAGCTGTTGAAGCGAGTGGGATTCCACTACGGAGGCACTTACAAGTGGGTCAATCCTCATGCTGTGTAAACATTCCAATCATTGCAAATCGGTTGGATTTTTTTTCCCACCAAAATCAAACCAGAATCCCCTCCGTCACTGAGCAGAGACGAGCTATAAAGACTCTAAAGTTCCTGTTCAGAGTGAGGAGATGCAATCAAATCCTGATCATTCACCAAGAACCACAGGTTAATCAGTGAATGAGTTAACTGGCTGGGCACTGATGGTAAAAATGGGCTGAAGATTTCAGCTCCAATTCAGTATTATAATTTTTTTCTAATGTGAATATAGGGAACCAAGAACTTCTGTTAAAAATCAGAAATGAGTGATTGTATTTCATAATTATTTTGCAATAATGAATTTCTTATGCATTTTTCATTTGGATGTAATTGGAATTTCACTCATCTTGGAGTTTCTGTTCCTTTTTGTGACCAAATCAGAGCATGATGCTATTTAATTTGAATGATTCCATGTCAAGAGGTTTTTCTTGATGTCCACACTTCTTTTTCTCCATGTTTCCCATAAGTAGGAGGGAACAGTTTAGTGCAGAGTTGTGTAGCTTTAAGAGTTGAGAGCAATACACACAGTACCTTTTGTAGTGTTATATAGTGGTTTTTCGTTACAATTTAAAGTACAGATGCACTTTGTTTTTATATCGTCTATGCTTGCGTATGGCACTTTGTCACAAGTGTTACAACTTCTGTTTACACGTTTAAATCATGTTCTTCAGCAGAGAATAACAGAATAGTAGTAGTATAGGCTATACGTTTTCTGGAGGTGAGTGGGTGTCCCTTCTCAAAACCCAACACCCAAGATTCAACATATTTATAAGGAAAGTTGGAAAGATCAAGGTTTCTCAACATCAAGGTAAGACGCTTTTCTGCATGATCCTCGCAATCACAAAAAATCTTAAGTCAAATCCAAATTAAACAAGTAATCTGTAAACGTCGCACTCGTCCGTACACATTCCTATCAGCAGCTTTAGGAAATTTGAATGGTATTTTGAGTTTGCGCCCGTCACTAACGTCACCTAACTTGTTGGTAATGGGTCTCGCTCCAGGTATGTGCTCTAGCTGGAGGAATGCTGTCTTTCAGCTCAGAGGAGAATCGAGTGGTCTTTCTGTCTTTTACCTCCGAGTATAAGTATGTAGCATGGGGCATGGTGGGTGTGCCACAGTGTTAATGACATAGGCTTGGCCATGTTTTGCCTAAGAGCCTGGAATGTACTTAAATCAACGACATGTACTTTATTTCCCCCTGTATTTGGAGCCATTCTGTGGTAAAAATAAAAACAGTTTAATACCAAAATCTGTGGTGTATTTATGGTGTTTTTCAGGCTAATCTCTAATATCTAGCAATTTAAACCAAATAAAGTCTTCGTTAGAAATTCAAGTTTGCCATCCGTTATAATAACTTCTCGTTCTCTTATTATATACAAGGGAGTCTGCGTGTTATCCATGGTCGTATTTATTATTGTTTATTATTTCATAAATTAAAGAATTGCAATAATTAGTACAACCTTTTTTATGGTTGTTAGGTGTGGAGAATACATCTTCCCTTGCAATTCCTTCCTTCGCGGCATTTCCGGGTGCCTCCCTCATTCTCGATGCCTCTGGCAAATAAACGCACCAGCTGACCACGAACCCTGAGAACAAAAAGGGCAGCCATGGCAGACGTCAACAGATAGGAAACATTCAAATGAGCAGATGCAAAGTGCAGAGGAATGGAGAAGGGAATCGGAATCGAAGGTGACCATTTATTTTATGTTAAAGTGGGAGAGGGTGAGAAAGAGACCACCTAAAACCTAAAGCCATCATTATCAAACAAGGAACTGTTTAAAAGAAACTAAATCATTAAAGTGGACTTAATTGAGCAACAATAAATCATGCAGAATCTGACAAAGTTCCAAAATATTTCTTTCAGGTTTTGCTTTATAAAAGACCACTGTTTAGAAGTTGCTACTGGTAGGAACACTTACCTGCATGAAATCTCTGTATAGGGCAGAACCTCCCCATCACAGTTCCACACAGAGACAGCAGGAGATTTATGGCAGCAGAGCCCACACATAACTCTCTTCGTCTTCCCTTTTTCTTTCATCCCTCGCTCCTTCTGCTTCTCCGCAAGGTACTGCTGTGAGCCGTCCTTACAGGATTCAATATCGCCTTCAGGCAGCTTCTCAGGGTCTTTGAGTGCTCCTTCCGAAATGTGTTTTTCTCTTTCCTCGTCTTCATCCTCATCGTCTTCAGGAGGAAGGAAAAAGCGCACGGCCTTGACGCGATGCACCTCTACAAATGGCAGGTCGAACTACAAAAAAAAAAAAAGAAAAAAAAAATGAGACAGACAAATATGACAAGTTATATTCAAGCAATTTTCACCAGTATTATATTTGTATGGCATATTGTGATTTACTACAATGTAATTCCGGCTGAAGTGTAAAATATTGTGACATTTGATTTTTAACAGTCCAGGTGTGGATGCACACGTTTTTCTCATTTTCATGCTTTTAAGCCACCAGATCTATTTTTAAAATACTGCTTTTGCCACCGCGCAACTGTTGATGATCTGTCCAGCTGGTGAGACCGTGTGGGCTCTGCATCATTAACATGAATTAGAATGTGTTAAATCCACTGATGCGGGCTGAGCATTAAATGGAAGTTGGAAGGCACAGAGAAAGAGCTGATACTTTAAAACGAACACCACATTTTTGATCTATCCATGCATTGCTTTTCTGGCACAGTTTTGATTGATGCATTTTGTTACTTCTACATTTTGTTAGCGCTTTTCTGTGAAGAATATAGTGCCGTCACAGATTGGGCACAAGTGTAAATGTTAGGGTGGCGGAAGGAATAACAAACTGAATTAAAAAATAACCCTTCAGTGAGTTCCTTTGTTCTAGATGTGGTCCTAGAAAATAAAAACTTGTATAGCTTTTATTATAAACATTCTGATGGCCTCACCTGATCTTGGGTGGTGGTGTGTCGATGAAGGTAAGTGAGGAAACTCAGAGGGCTGGTGTCTCGCACCAGGATGAGATCGCCTGTCCCATCAGCCAGGTGTGCTGAGGGGGAGAGACCCTCAGGGCTCCGTGGACACGAGCTGGACATACAGGTTAGGGACACACACCTGAACCTGCCTTCAACACTCACCCACTCGCCTGAGGGTGGGCAGAAGAAACACACGCACAATCGTGTTGGTTTTAGAGTAAGCATGCTGAGTTCAATGAGGTCAAACATGAGTGCCTGAGCTAGAGAAGACAAAAAGCTCAGAAGCTGCTTAGCCACATCTTCAAGATTTTTTGCACTCAGTCTTGGGAAAAGAATCACATTACATAAAAATGAAGGATATATCAAGAACGCAGTGTGGCTGATGAAGTGCTGCTCTTATTTGGGTGCTAATTACAGTGCCTGGTGGAGCATCTTCAGCCTGGTTTGAGTGGGTGAGCAGTCTGTGAGGATCTTCAAATCTAAAAATTACTACACGAAAGAACTAAAGCATTTATTTTTTGTCTACATACAGCACTGGAAAAAAAATAAGATCACTGCAATTTATTTTTAAATCAGCATCTCTGAGTATTACAACCGTTCCATATGTGTCTGTTAAATTCCTACACAAGCCCCTCATTCTGCTTTATGAGGGACTGATTAGTGATCACTTGAATCACATCTTATTTAATGAGGAAAAGTATAGAAACACTGCTGTAATCGACACTCTCCTCTCACAGTGAGAACAGTTGGCTGGTAAAACACTACTAGAAGTTCATCAAAGGTAATTATTGCCATTTTGTTTGAGTGAACAATAGATTTGTTTTCTTTGAATTATTCCAGTTCTGTAAACACTGCATCATTTAACTTATTTTGATGTTTTGTCATTTCATTTAAATTAGGCTTTTAAAGAACAATATTTTTATTTGGAAATTAGGAGAAATATTGTCAGCAGTTCTTAAAAACTAAGGCAAAGCTGTTC
>JBBJLS010000134.1:5550201-5565723 GCA_037577275.1 Bryconaethiops microstoma | reverse complement strand
GTGTGTGTGTGTGTGTGTGTGTGTGTGTGTGTGTGTGTGTGTATATATATATATATATATATGTATAAAATATACACTATACTAGATTTTAAAAATATACTATATTACATTTTACATTGTTCTTGTCTTTGTGTGTCTGTGCAGTCATAGCATAAGCAGTTTCCTCCAGGCTTAATTAAGTTTTCTGATTCTTCTTCTTTATCCAGTCTGTTTATTATGAAGGACATTTCAAGATGGTTGTAATTATGTTGCACGTTAATCAGCAGAATGCTTTAATTGTACTACTATAATAGTGAAGGCCCTGCTGAAGGTATGGGTGCTCTGTTTTAAGGATGGCCCTGTTCTAGGCAGGCTGCACAAGCTTTGGCCTGTGACAGAACTGACATTTTTGTGGCTTCCAGACTATGTGCAATCTGGTCTCCACCCACACCGTGTGTTGACTTTTTGGGCTAAACAGTGTTTTTAGTTTTCGCTCGCTTGATTTGAGAGAGAGCTGCATCTCCCGTTGCTCAGAGGCAGGGTGCTCCTTGAACGTCAAACATGATGAGACAAACAAGGTGGATTCTCATGTTTAGTCTTCAGCTCAGAAATTGCCAACCTGCCAAAAGCTTCCTTTACAGCTTTCAGATTTCTCACGTTCTCATCAGCTACACTTAATCTGGTTTTTAATGTTCAGTAATGTAGAGGATGCTAGCAGGAAGGGGAATCTTTTTTGTTTTTGTTTAAAGCTTTGGTTTCTTCTTCATTTTTATGCATTTTCTTGTATACGCCATATTTTCTGAAAAGTCCCAGAAGCCTCGGCATACCTTCCTGGGCCTAATGTGGTGTTAATTCCACTTTTGTCAGGATGTTATTTTTACTCTGATGTGTCTCCGGTTAAAACGTATGTGAAAGATGAACCGTGTAACTTTTCAACAACTGTAGTGTTGGAAGGCAGCCATTTACAGCCTGCAGTGTTTCAAACCAGAGCTTCTTAATCACTCCAGGCTTGGTTTTATAACCACCTAAATCTCAGAGCCAACTCAAGCAATTACCCATTTAAAGTGGCTAATTAAGCAGCCCTTCCAGCACTGATTTATGGCAAGCTGGAAGACCTGCTGGTGCACAACAGCCCCCCAAGCAGCAAGAAGGGACTTCTTAGCCTCCTGACCTCGGTTCTCCTGCCGGGCCGCTCGACGTGGACACAAAAGGACGTTGTCAGGAGCACACCAGGTTTGAGATCTGGGACTGAGACTGCCGCCAAATTCCTTGGCATGGGTGCAAAACCTGCCCTTGGGCACATGTCTTAACTGCAGCCTGTTGTTTTGTGGGGGTTCCCTAGTGCTTGAATAATATGAGAACTTGCAGTGTGGAGATTTAGCGAGATAACAGAAGAATGGGCATGGCTTTGTTTTGCCCCTGTGAGCTGGCGAGACAGGACCAAAGTTTTCATAGTCCTATCGGCCCAGCCCGAGGTGTCTGTGAACGTCTAGTCAGCACAATTCGCCCGCACCTCGCTCGTCCCTGGAATTCCTAAAATCGTCCTGTTCCGCATGTGCTCACTCGTAGCTACTGTTGCGAGGTTGGACAAGCGTTTTAGAACGGTGGAAAAAATCTTATTCGTACTAATGAGAAACTGTAGCTCCTTACTTTTACAGTGGATTACTTGCATCAAGTGGTAAATATTGGCCCACAGGTCAATCCATAGCATGTACAGTGGGGAAAAGTTGGATCGGCAAGTCCTTTAGTGCAAGTTCAGCCATGCTGCAATAGCCAGGAATCTTCACCTGGCTAATTAGCAAACAGGACTAAAGCTGGTGAGCTTTTTGCTTAGTGATCATTTGTTTAATGCTAAAAAACAAAAAAGCTACTTTCCTAACAGTGTGTCATACATTTGAAATGAATAAGTATCTGAATTGAGATTGTTCAACACAATTAGGTTTACTTGGATTTGGATGGATCAGTGGTGTTGCCCGACTGGCCAAAAGGAAACTTTATTGATCCTGGAGGAAATTGCTTAAGCGACGACTGCACAGGGATACAGAGACAAGAACAATATAAAATATAAACAAATCTAGGAAAAACTCAAGATGAAATACACTATGCTATATACACAAAATGCTGGGTATGAATACTACAGATAAATATCTTCCAGTTACTAGGAACACAAACAGTGGTTTGGAGTTGTTCTCTATACCGAATTATTGCACATAGTAGAGATCAGTAGTATATTGCCATAAGTACTGATATTTCACATTGTAAGACTATTGCACGTAATATGTTGCAAAAGACGATAAAAGCGATGGCTGTCCCATCAGAGTAAGGCATGGTAGAGATGGCATTGAGAGCCTTGTGCTCGAGGTTTATTGCTCCTTTAAAGCTCTTGGAATGCAAGACTAGGTCGGCTGTAAAACCGCATTTAATCAAGACGTAATCGGTAGTCGGGTCATTGCTTCTCAAATGGTCTTGAATGATGATCTGGAATGATCTTGAAACAATAAGAACAGAAGCTGACGCTACCTGCACCTCGGTTATAGCTGAAGCCCAGCGGACCGCAGTCCTCTGAAGGTCTCACTCGCTCTGGGGGACTTTATTAGGTTCTGATTATTGCCCCGTTCCTTCCCGAGACACGGTGTGTTTCCACACGGCTGTACCGGTGCCTACATGTGCCTGTAATTACCTTGTAGGAAATGAAATGCTTCACATCTGCTTTCAATGAATAGGCAGGTAGGGCCCCTCGCTTTTTTTCGTATCCTCGAACAAATCCCCTGGCATGCATATGTCGAGGCAGAGGCGTGTCCGTGTGTAAGCGCGGCTTCAAACGATACCTTTTCAGAAGGCAGGTGAACGGCCTTGCGTAAGGTGATGGAACTGTCACTGCTTTAAAACATTTGGTGACTGATTTCTTTGGCCTTGGAGTGACCGCTTTCTTCTGAACAGGACTGGCGCGGTCTTCTTTTCTTTTTTCTTTTTTTTTAATTCCAGTTGTCTGGAAAGATCATTCATACTCTGTAAATAACTTGCTTCTAGTGGCTGTATGGGTTTCCTCCTAATGTTAATCATTGTCTGTTTAGATACTGCAGAAGATTGTTTATGCGGGCGGTTATTGTTCCCAGCTAGATTATTAAGTGGCTGTTTATTTTTAAGCAGCAAGGAAGGAAGGCTAAAGTAAGACGAGGACTAATGTTTCATTTTAGACGGTGGTTTTAGCTGGATTTTGTGGCACTGGATCGGGTAGGTGTGGTGCAGTCTAGAGGAATTCCTTCCTCGACCAACATCAAGAACAATGGAATTGTTGTCAAAGGGGTATAAAATGATATTCTCAATGCAGTTGAGATAAGGCGTCTGCTGATATCTTGTTTAATGTGCTTTTTGATGTAGTCGCACAATATTGCTTTTTATATAGCAGATCAGTATGAACCCTCCTTTCTAGATCTTGCAATAAAGGAAAAAAGAAAACAGTAAATCAGTGTCTTCAGGATTTCTTCATTTTTCTTCAGTTACTGATCACTACTTGCTGAATAATTATGCATTTAAGTAAATTTGGCACACTTTCACAAAGTGTGAAAGCACTGATTCAGAAGTCATAGTTCTCCAAAATCCACCTCCCCCCCCCCCATACATACATCTTTCATACACGGTCGTTAGACCTTCGTTTTGAAAGTGTGTCTGCCAGGCTTTCAATAGAGCTGTGCTAAGAGAGAGATAGAGTGATTTAATGGCATTGACATCATATGTCAAGCAGCCACTGTTATTATGGTTCAGAGACGGCTAAATTGAACCTTGCGGGAATTTGGCCAGACATCAAGGATTTTGTTCCTTAGTGATATATAGGTACATTCAATTTCAAATAGGTCACCCCTGTAGAAAAAGATAGAGAAATAGAGAGAGCCTGGTAACACAATCGGAACCTGTATTACCTTCCAGGAGGCTTCATCTACCACAGATGTGTGTCTTTATCAATAGACAAAAAGTGGTAGAAAAATGGAAAATAAAGATGGATCTTCTTTGGAGTATTTCTTCAAGATAATAACTTGTTTTAAAATAGAATGTAGCTGTTTTGAAAGTTCCAAAATTAAAACTGACCCTTCCGTTATGTAAATGCCCACTGGGCTTTTAGAGCATGTTGCAACTGGATTGCAGCCATTCAAAATGATGTACAGTGTAGAAACATCGATTTAAGAAAGTCTCTTGTTGACATTGGACAGGAGTCACTTTTTTATCTCTGGCCTTGCAGGTTTTTCCTGCTTCTCATTAGCTACCTGACCATCATCCAACACTCACAGAGCCAACTTTCCCACCATCTTCTCCTAATGGCACTGAGCTACTGGCCAGCGTTCCAAGGAATCTTTAGGGAGATGAAAATATTTATCCTGCCTCTTGAACTCATGCAAATGTGTGACTGTTAAAACAACAGCAACTAAAGATCATATAAAAGGGCCCGGGCTTCATCCTTCTATCATAATTCAGCATTTAGTAGCAGTCTAATGCTGTGCAGTGAAGCTGATGCAATTACACTAATGTTCTTCTTAAGTTTTATTTTTATTGTAATTATTTTTTTTTTTTCCTTGCTGAATTTGGCACCTCTGAAATATTCCAATGGCATAATGTGTGGCAATATGCAGTGGCAGTGCATATATATATGAACAATCAATATTCGGGCCCTGATCAACTAATCACAAAGGTGTTTATATATATATATATATATATATATAATATAAGTGGAGATACACACTAAAGCTCAGGTCAGTTATAATAAAAAAAAGAAGCGTTTGTTGTAGTTTAATTAAAAATAATCAGACCGTGAATGCAGCTACTCATTCAGCCGTCCTTACCCATATAGGGCTTGGTAAGAGACTGCAAGTTCTTGCCTCTGCAGTGATCCAGCAGTAATGCACTGGGCACTGATCAGAAGGTTGCTGGTTTGAATCCATGGTGCACCCACATTTTTTTTTTTTTTTGTTTAACACAATTTGTTTTTGGCCATAAAACCAATATTTGGGTTTTCCCAATACTGGTTTTATAGCAACCTGCAATCACACTTCACAGTTTTTGCAGAAATGCGGTTTAGCTGGTTTTAGAATCTGAAAGCTTTCAGCTTTTGCACTGAAGTGGAGCTAGAGGCCATTCTCAATAGTGGAGGCTTGCACCTGGTGAAAATTCAGCTCTATGGCTGTGAGATTCTTTAGAGTCTTCTGCTCCTCGACCCAGCCGCTGTAGAGATAATCCTTTAGATCGAGAGTGGGCAACTCCTTGATCCTTTGTCAGTGGGTGACAGGGAGAGCTTAAATCCACGGATTTAAGCCTGAGAGTGGAGTCGGAATGAGCCAATCGGAAGACGACTACTTCAGGCAGACGAAGTGAGCACCTGATCCGCTCTCACATGCTGACCCTGGAGAATCAGCCTCAGGAATGTTCCCATCTCACTTCTGTGTGCCTGCCACTGAAGAGGCACTCTTGAGTTTTGGTGACACATCCCGGAGATCAGTTTACTTTCAAAGCCTGGGAAATGTTTAGAAAGGCTTAATCTTCTTCAGTCAAGGAGCACTGGGTTAGTGGCACTACCTCGCCATTCGCGCCCAACTGTGTTAGATGTTTCGGCAACATCCTTGACTCAGGAAAACGATGGGATGAAGTTAGCGTGAAACGGTCCATTGGCTTGGATTAGACCACAATTCATTGGGCAACTTTAAAGATATCATGTGACACATCTAAAAAGGTGTCCCATCTCCTCACATCTGCTCTTTGAAGCCAGGCATTGAGGAGCAAAGACACTGACCTATTTGTGGATTCCCAAGTAGAGATCAAAGCTCGTGAGGTAGTTTAAATCATTATTATTTTGTGCAATAGTCTACTGTGTGCAATATCTTGGCATTTTCTTATCAGCAATTCCAGCAACTTATGTGGAAAATCTTATTATGTGTTGTAGTCTTACCATGTGCAGTTCTCTTAGTGAGTGCCAAATCACATAATTATGTTCAATATCTTATTATTACATGCAGTAGTCTTCCTATGTGAAATAGACCTATTTATGCCAATATTACTTATATACTAGCGATCTGAATTATGTGCAGTAACATACTCTTAACCACCATTTGGGTTACTAGAGATTCACTTTATTGTAAGTTGTCCATAGTATCTATATACAGCATTTGTGTATATAGCAAAGTGTATTTGATTATTTTTTTCATTAATGGATTCATTTAAACTTTATATTTTACATTGTTCTTGTCTCTGTGTGTCTGTGCAGTCATAACATAAGCATTTTCCTCTGGGATCTATAAAGTTTTCGGACTCTGATTCTAAAGATCAACAGGTCAGTGCTACCAGCAGATGTTTACTACAGAACCATTTCTGAGGTCTTTCTTAGCTGTTTACTGACTTATGGCCAGTAGTAACCCTAATGGTGAAGGTGTTAAAGGTTTAGTCTGTTTTTTTTTTTTTTTTTTCCTCCTGGCACCGCAGTTACTATGCAAAGATGTCAAGGCCTCAGCTTAAGGGGGCTGTGTGGCGTGAAGGGCTGGGGACAGGGTTTAACAAAAGAGGCTTTGAATACATTCACAGGCTCAGGGCTCGCTCGAGTGGACCCTATCGCCTCGTTAAAAGTGGGATAGGTGATATTCTATATGCATCAAACTTTGCCGAGGGCAAGAATCAAATTGCTTGTGTGTTTTGCAATGTGCCGGAATGAACGAAATTGAGAAGAAGCTTTATTTGCTCCAATTTAACTGCCCCACAAACTCAGGAACCAAGTGTTGCGTCTGGCCAACTGGCGTAAGACTGCTTACTGTGGTTGAGTATGCAAAGAGCTAGTTTTATTTTGACTGCCTATTTAAAATATAACCTCAGTTTACACTGCTCTCAGGCATTCGCTGCCGAGGCCTCTTGGGTTGTTGTGTCAACTCCTCCAGTGTAACCTAAGCTGAAAGACGGGTAGTGGACTTCCCCGTAAAAAAGCTATGTTCTGACTATTGAGACAGGGCAGTGCTTGTCGCTCTTTGGCCAAAGGTGGACTGTTTCTCTGTGGGTTTGCTGCCTGAAAGGAATTTCACCTTTGGCGTTCAGCTATCTCTAGCATTTTATGTGTTTAAGTACATAAAATTCTGCCATGGCTATAATCCTATAATCCTATAGTTTCTAAACACATTTTAGTATCACTAGGTCACGTCTACCTCGGTTTTGCACTAGAACAGTACATTTTTACAATTATTATGTGTAGATTTACACACTGCTGTTCAAAATTGAAAAGTTTTCATCAATACAATAGAATATTTCATCAATGTAATAGAACTAGTGTTATAGAACTAGTAGGAAGCTTGAATATATTGTGAACTTTTCAATGAAGAATAGAGCTGAAGTTGGTTTTAAAATGAAATAGAAAGCTATATAACATGATTAATAAAGATCAAAAACATTACAGAATTGTATGGTAAATAGACCATTATGGTATATTATTTAGCGTTCAATATCTTCTTCTATTTCCCACAGTACTTACATAAAAATCTAAACAAGTCTGGTCTAGTTTGTCTGATTGATCTCATTTAACATATTTAACATGTTACTGCATATATATTTGTACGTGTGTGTGTGTGTGTGTGTGTGTGTGTGTGTGTGTGTGTGTGTGTGTGTAGTGTATAATATACTTATAAAATACACTTAGAGACCCCAATACTTTGAACTGTGGTGTAAATGAGACTTATTTGAAGTGTTGGAATGTGCAATTTTCCAGTCTCAGTGTTTGTTCTCTCACACGCCCACTTTGGACAAGGAACCTTGACGGAGGGCTGAAATTTCACCTGCAGCTACGTGGCTTTAGTGGTATTTTTATCTCGCAGAGGAATTTCACCTCTGTGCAGTGGGGTGTGCCTCAGACTGGGTGAGAAAGGGGTCAGAAGAGCTGAAACATCTTCAGGTCACCACAAGTTGCCACTTTTCATTCTCGTCCGATTGCCTCGCCTCACTGGCCCCTGCGTCCGTGCTGCACTGTGAAGGTCTGCAGCGGCTTAATGAGAAGCTAGGAATAGTTCGTTTGATCAGATAGGGAACTTCCCTTTTGAGTTTTTTTCATTACTTGGAGTGTGAGCAAATACGATGGCTGCTTGTGAATGCTGCAATAACAAATGCTGATATGGGGATTTGAGACTGGTTGCAGTGAAAATAGATGTAATTGACTTGCAGAAATATTCTTGATTGCACATTGAACTGTGTAGTGAAAGTAGTTTGTTTCAGCTCTGATCAGTATGGGCCATCAATCAGCTTGTATCACTAATTATGATAATATTAATCTCAGAAATCGTACTTCTGACTGTCAGAAAGCCACTTAGTGTGTTCAGGAACTCCTGCTTTGAGAGAAAGAGGCCATTTAAATGACATGCAAAGCAAGTAGGGCTGTGACTGAAATCTAGCAGTTATTTCAACCGTTAACTGAGTATGCATGCAGTTTATAACCGAGACCATCTAATTTTACTTCACATCCATGTAATTTGTATCTACAAATGTATGCTTTTAGTGAGATCCTGACAGTGTTAATTTCCTCCCTTTCAATGATGCACTTGAAATAGACTACTGCAGTGGAGACTGTTAGGATTATTGAACAGAGCTTTCAAATGACCTGCAGCAACCAAACTGCAAAGTAATCGGATTTTTCAACAATGTACATTTGAATCTAATAAATAATTGTAATTGTGTAATTAATTGCTCTAACAGCAATGTATAGGGAACTGCTCATTCTTGACGATTGCATGATGCTGCTGTCCAACTAGTTGAGGAATAAAGGTTGAACTGGAGGTATGTTGAAGTACGTGCACACCAACAGACAAAGAGTCAGTCATAAAGCATCCCCCAAAGATAGCTTAAACATTACAAACTTCAGAATTCAACTAAAAATATCTACTGAAAGTATGAAAAATACCTGTTTTGTGTCGAACTGTATTTTTTGAGTTTCAGTATTTTATGTTTTAATTGGGAAATGCAGAGCATGTGAATGAATGTCAAAAAACAGAAGTTATCAAAAGTAAATTGCAACACTGGTCAGAAAAGGCGTGATTATATATTTTGATCAAATCATTCAGGGTTATCATTAAGATAGTAGGCTATTGAAAGAGCGCGTGTGATCTTTGGGGAAATTCTACCTAGGTCTCGCAAGGTGAACGAAAACAGCTGTTAGGTAACTTCAGTTGAAAGGATGATTTGGGTATTTAAAAGGGATAGAAATGCTCTTTTATTTTTCCACAGCCTGGAGGTTTCGTCAACACAAAGTTTCCTTGAGCTCTGTGCCAGTGGCTCCAATCTTTTTTTTTTTTCTTCTTTTTTTGAAGCCTTTGGCTATTCTTCCCTCTTAATTTCATCTACGTGGATGACTATCCCTCTTGAAAGGAAATAATCCTGAAACAGTATCAGGTTTCTAAACAACAAATCTCCTGCCATGTCATTTTCAGCATTTCAGAGGACTCCAGTCCTGTCTCATAATGAAGTGGGATTTGGCCAGGTGCCTTTGTGAAGGTTTTGGAACGGTCACCAATGACAATGGTCCAAACATCTCAGAAATAGCTCACTGTAAACCTGTGTTGGTCAATCCTCTTCCTGGTCACCTTCCAGACATTCCAGAATTATTTATTTTTGCTGTATCCCAGCTCCCAATACACCTAACCCAAGCAATCAGGACCACTGAGTACCTGTTCCAGAGTTGGGAGTGGGAGGGGGAGGGAATAAAAAGGGAGGGCTGAGGCGTACACTTATTAACAGATGGCCTTTTCTGAGATGTTTAGACATTCAAGTCTGATCAAATCCTATCTAATTATGAAATAGCTGGTCCGAATAGATCCCAGAGGTTTGAGCTCGACCTTGGGAACAGGCAACAGGCGGTTAGATGCTGTGAAGCTTCTCATAGACTGGAACTGTATTACAAATAGCCACAAAAGATTGTATTATTTGCAGTTATTGAAGATTTTAACCTTTTTGTGTTCTGTTGAACTTAATATAGGTTAAGATTTTCATGTCCAGTGAATGCGAGAGGAAGAACCTACTTTAGTCATGCCTATGATTTCTCTGGATTTTGAATAAATTGATAAATTGTTGTCTATGCCTCTCTTAAACTGTAATCTATATACAAAAGCCAATATGTTTATTTTGATTTTAACTGTAGTTTGAAGGGTACGTATACATACACATACATGGACAAGAAACGAATATTTGTGTGCATCCATGTGCATTTGTTTTTTGAAAACTTTTAATCAAAAACAAAAACAAAAAAGGGGTAAAAATGTCAGCTGGCAGAGTATTTTTTATGATTTCAATGATTTTTTAAAGTATATATTTTAATGGATCCTTTTCACCTGTAGTGTCTCGTTTTGAATTTGGGTAATTCATGGTTACCATTTTTCCCCTGGTTATAGTGCTTAAAGTAGCATATCTTAACTTGAATGGAAACCTGGAAAAGAAAGACCACCATCTCATCAATATAAGCGAAAGCGTAACAGGAAAACAAATTTGGCAGCATGTTAATCAGTCCCATTCTTTTACCCCCGTTGTTGTTGTCGATGAGCTATGACTTTAATGAATACCTGCATGCAGAGTTTAACAAAGCACGGTTTTATTAAACTGTATTTGACCCACCCGCACCGTGGCACAATGGGTCCCGGGCCAAGCCGGTGGTGTCAGATTAGCTGGTGCTAGCGTGAGTATGAGAGAGTGAGAGGGAGGGAGGGAGGGAGGGAGGGGTCGGGAGTTTAGAGTTAAGCCCACCACTGCTGCTATGGGAAACCGGAGCTCAATCCCAGCTATCAAAAATGTTCCGCCACTTCCTTCGTACCAGCTGGCCGACATGCCAAGAGCCTTTATGGCCAGGATACTCACGGATGCGTCTGTTTACATTGCCCTGCTAACAACTTCTGCAGCACGGTTCATACCAGCCTTCTCACAGCTTGTTCTTAAAATATTTCATGATCTCAACTAGGACCTCAGTGACTCTCTTTGCTTAACACATCATTCCCTTCTTCTGTGTCAGGCATTATTCTGTCGTTACATCTTTCCCGTCCTCCAGAGCCTCGTGGCGCCGCCACTTGAAGTTTCTGCCGCAGCTTGAAGCCAAGGTTTCTTTGGCAAGTGGACACAACCCTCCAGATGAAGGAAGAGGGGCTTTCTTGAATGGCAGCTAGCAGTGCTACAGAGGCCCGACCCGTTCCGCTATAAATAAACAGCCCTTTCTCTCCCTGTGCTGCCTCTGGTCCCGGCCTCTTCGCCCTCAGCTGTCGTCTGGAGGAACCTGAACTGCCCAGGCGTTACTGGCCTCAGGTCACAGTTAGACGCCGCTTACCGGAAATAGGATGGTATTTTTAGACCCTCAAAGTGCTCTGCCATGATTGTGTTTACTTGTTGCCTTTGTAAACGAGCAGTGGAGCTTGAATGAGGGCTCTTTTCTTGATTTTTGATGATTCACATTGATGAACGAGCTTTAGCATTTTACGTCAACTGCACACATAACTGTCTTTGTCAACATGAACAAATGTCTTGTGTCCTCTGGCAGGGCTTCTCATCCTTTCTTCTGCAATACACAGTAAATTATAGACTAATAAGGCGGTGGATAAGTATAAAAACTAGCATCACAGCAAAGGAATTCATTCCACTGAGCCCAGTCTTATGATAATGCTATATAAGGTGTCATAAAAGGCAGAGGGAAATTAGCTCCGTTGACCTGTGCAAAGTCTTTCCAGTAACGTCTAGCCAGCTTAGCCTGCTGGCCTAATTCCACGCATTTCTCTCCATGGTCGTTGCACTGATATTTCAGGTAAAAAGGGTAATAGCTTCTGATTAAAGGCACTTTCCTTGAAGCAGGTTCTGCTGGATTTGCTTCATCTGGTCCATAAAGTCTCCTATTTCCTCCGTAAAAGCAGGCAGTGAGGGTTTATTACTTAGCGCTACTGTTAGGACTGTTGGAAGGTTTTTTTTTTTTTTTTGGTTTAGTAGGTGTGTTTGATTGGAGAAAGCATCAAACCATGCAGGACACTCCTGCTCTAGACCAAAATTTGACGTCTTAGTTGTGAGGCTCACAACCCAGAGGGTCTTAAAGCAAACGCTGCATTCTTGGTTGTAACAGAAGAGCAAATGTTGCAGTTCCATACTGTTTTGACAGCAGAGTGTGGAACCATGGGTGTCGAGCACAGGTGGTCTCCTTGAAAATGGGTCTGCATACCCACCTGCTGGGGTGATAATTAATTAAGGATTTCTCTGTCGATTCCGCCTCACAAGTAGCGAAAGTCCACTGGAATGCTTTCTAACTTTGGCCCGTCATAAATGGGAAAACAGCCATCGAGTTGAAATGAGAAAGCTTGATTAACAGTTTGTGCATCTCTTGGTAGCGATTGCAGCTTGTGTGGCTTGTGCTTTGTTTGCGTTATGGAGGGGTGTGGTTACTGGAATATTCAAGTGTCTGAATCTGTTTACTTAATCAGTTACTCAATCAGAATCAGAAAACTTTACTGAGCCCAGAGGAAACTGCTTGTACTACGACTGCACAGGCACACAGACCCTGTCAAAATAAAAGACTCCAGAAAATACTCTGAAAATGCTTTGGACTAAATACAACTGCTGTGGTCAGTAACAGAGGTGGGTATAAATACAATAGATAAATAAATAAAATTACTGCTAATGTTTACTAGTTAACACAAACAGTCCATTATTGCACATAGTAGTGATAATGTACGTGATGATACAATTGCAGAAGTAGTGACATAATTGATGTAAATATTGACATAAGTAGTGACATTACATAAAACTTTTGCACATAAAAATAGATATTGCACATAATGATAATGATTTAGCACACAATAAGAAATTGCACATCTGAGTAGCAGCAGGTTATTGTACAGATTATTGTGTGAGTGTGTGACAATTATATACTCTGATGTACAATGTATGACTTGTTCAGAAAATCCACTGTGATGTAATTTATCATGATAGCTATAAATATAGTCATTTTGCCCACCCCTACTTTACTTTCACTCACTGTGTGAAAGAAGCGTTTGTTAGTATTGTTATATTACTCAGTTTAAGCCTTCGATTTTCTCTTTCATTTATTGTGACTATATTACACAGTTTCACAGAAGTTTCTGGGGGACAGTTATTTCATTACATGTTGCACTTGTATGACTCAGTATAAGAATCGACTGGACAGACACATAAAAAACACACTGACAGGATCAATATAAAATAGAAAGTCTAAATCAATCCAGTCAAAATACTCTGTATGAAATGCACTGTATTCATATGCACAAATGCTGAGGTATAAATACTAAAGATACGTAACTTACAGTTAAGTGGAGACGTAATAACACACGGTGGTCAGTGTGAAATACACTATACTGTATAACTGTGTATGTGAGAAATAAAGAATCTTGGATCTGGACTCTTGAGTTATCATCTCTCTTGCCGTTCCATTCGATCACCAACTGTCATGAAGTTAATGAAACGTATTCATCCCGTCAAGCCACTGTTGACGTGCAGGGGCGGCCCGTGTTTCTCTATCAGCCTGGCTGGATTTGGCCTGCCCTCTGACTTCAGACACAGTATGAGTTGACAGGCCTGACTCCTGTTTCACGGCTCTGTATTGCTCTGGACCCACCTCTGTCTGGTCCCAGTGTCGCCAAGCTGAAACGCAGCAATTCCACTCTTAAAATATCTGTAGACTCTCGTCATATTGTTGCAATGATGCCTGGGTATAAAAGTGACTCCACATATAGGAGTGGCTGCTGATTCTTTTTCTCTTTTCTATGGAACTTATGCCACCGCCTAAGACTACGCCCTGTTAAAATCATATTTTCCGTGAATATACGCGTCAAACATCATGTTGCATGGCATCTCTTGGTCTTGATAGAGATGTAACTGGAAGAAAGACTGAAACATTAAAAGGTCTTTAGAGACATGTGACATTTGCGTCTTTGTGGACTTGAGTGTGGATCAGTGAGTCAGGCTGTTGAGCGCTCCCTGAAGTGCAAGTGATTCCGAAACCCTGCTCTGAGTCATTTACCACAGAGCTATGATCACTCAGCCACAGGGGTCCGTCACATAAAGAGCTCCGTATAGTGCGGACAGAGAGACAGTGTGTAGGGGTGGGCCCATCTCTGTCTGTATGCCAAGCCTTAGCCATGACATAATTACTGTAACTGCTAGTCGTCCAGTTTTGCATGCTGTTGCATAAAAAAGTAATGTCATGTGTCAACACCGCGCGGCACACAGAATGAAATTCATCTCTGTATTTAACCCATTCACCAAGTGAAGCAGTGGGCAGCTAGCAGTGCAGCTCCTGTGGAGCAGTGTGTGGGGACGGTACTTTGCTCAAGGGTACCTCAGTAGTGCCACTGGCGGTCCTGGGATTTGAACCCACAACCTTCTCATCACATGGGCAGCTGTCTGACCACCAGGCCACCAGCTGCTTAGTCTGTGTCTTTAAGGTCTGTGTAGTGTGCATGAAAAGTAGCATCTCAATACCACTGTAAAATGTACAATGTGGTTAATTGGCATCAGAGATATGGATTTTGTCCATATCAGCACTATTATAAAGAAACTCTTTCTCTAACTGTTACTTGTTTGTTTGTTTATTCACACCATTTGAAAATGCCAGATACGCTTTATATTGTTTGAACGTTTGATGAATGCACCAGTAGAACCAGTAGAAATGGTAAAATATGTCGATACACATTAACGTATATTAAAATGAGAAAATTGTTTCCTTCTCATATCCCCTTTTGTCTCTTTTGTTTCCCCTCAGTGATGAATGGAGGGTGTTTGTCGGGGGTTTTAAGCCAAAATATTGTCCTGATTCGTTTTTACATGACCATTTGTACACCACTTTTTACCCTTTGCAGTGGAATAATGTTCCTGGAAGACCGTTTTCATTCACTTCTCATGTACTCAGGATCTTGAGCTGTAGGTCTCGACCACATGTTCACTTCCACAGGCCGAGTTCTGACACACTGCTTCTCAACAGAGCTGAGGATCAGTCAGGCTGTCGACTGCAGGCCTGGGGCTACTGCCCTAGCACAGAGTGGGGTGTGTGTGTGTGTGTGTGTGTGTGGGTGGATGTTTCCAAGGGAAGTGAATGTAGTATTCATGTAGAATTGAGGTAAAATTACTGTGAAACAAAGGATTTGTTCTGTGAAACAAAGGATTTGTTCTTGGGTGGTCTTCAGAACCCCTTGGTTAGCAGATGTCCTGAATGACAGGGTGACGCTAAACGCAAATGCTGTATGTCCAGGAGTTCATATTATGAACTAAAAGAAATGGATCAACCAAAAATGCCTATATGATGAACAATAAATGGGAGCCACTAGAAACCAGATAGTATGAGGTTATATGGATAATGATAATAGTGATGTTTTTATTTCTACTCACTGCAAGATTAGCTTTTCCTAAATGGCAAGAAATGTCAGGTTGTCAAGGCAAATGGTTTAAGATAAGATAAGAGATAAGGTAAACCTTTATTAGTCCCACAAGTGGGAAATTCGATTTAGTAATGGCAGAGAGTGGACAGTACAAAGTTAATAGAAT
>JBBJLS010000134.1:5521864-5550101 GCA_037577275.1 Bryconaethiops microstoma | reverse complement strand
TATACGTGACCACTTGTAGACGTGACTTCATATATTATTTTGATTATTAGAGAAAAATGGTGGTTTTTTTTCTATGTTTCAGAAAGGCTTTTTTTTTTTTTTTTTTTTTTTTGTGCGAAACAGCAGTAGTTTTTTTTTTCCCCCACTGTGACAGGAATTTTTCGATTTTGTATATAAACGGTTGCTCCCTTAATAAACGCCGTGATTGACTTGTTTCAAAGTCATTTGGTGAACTTTAAGTTAAAGTTTTAATAGGTATTAATATTTAATTAATGAATTAAAATATTAATAGGTATTAGTCGGGTTTAGTTTTGCTCTCTGCCTTGTTAAACGGTCTGTGAGCTCACATGATGCGAGTCAGTTCATGAATCAGATTCGCAGAGAATGTCTCTGTTGTCGTGCTTGTGTTGTGTCTGATAGATTTCCTAATGTATTTGCACTGTAGTATGATGAAATATTCATGTTGGTATCCGGTTGCTCAGGCCCCTCGTCCCCTTCCTCTCTTGCTGAAATCGAGCATCTCCTGTTTGTTCTGGTCTCAAGCTTTTTTTCAGAAGATGAATGGCGTGTGTCTTTCATGGGCACCGAACAGTAATATTGATCTCCTCGGGTTGTAGAAGGTAAATGTTAGTGTGTGCTATAATATATAAAAATAAATGTGTATGTCTTTACCTATACACACACACACACACACACACACACACACACATTATATGTATATGTGTATATATATATAAAGTGTGTGAGATCAACTTTAACACCACACACTTGACAGCCGAATTTATACAAAAAATTTTAAAAGTGAGCCTGATTGGCTGTGGCCTGTGGAAATACAGCAACAAACAGTTCAGTTCTTTCTGTGTTGTGCCGCTATCGTTGATTCTCCTAACCCAAATGACCTGCATTTTTAAGGTCAGGCTCTATTAATACTCTTCTTCCCTATTTGCTTACTAGGAACACCACTTTTAGTTGCTGTAAAGAGAACGGGTTCATTAAAAGCTTAAGTTATTTACAAAAGCTTAAGTTCTAGCAGTAGGTTTGATGCACGTACACACACACACACACACACACACACACACTCTGTCGCTTTGAGTTTCACCAGTAAGAGTGTGGAAATCCCCTTTGGTCGCAATCTAGTTATGCAAATATCTCACTGTTTCAAACCATAAGAGAGATAAGAACTTATACTTTTTGTTGGATTTTAATAGTCTGGGTCATAACATATTGAGTTGATACAGTTTTATAGGCTTTGCTAAGAACACAGTGATCAAGCCTGTTGTTTTTATTTTATTTTATTTTTTTTATAACCCCCCCTCCCCCCATTCACAGAGTAAAGGGAAGTAGTTCACTCTAAATATTTCTGTTGTGATGGCAGCAGTGTGCTGGCACAGGATAAATACAGGTGTTACTGTTAGAGGCCTGTGTCATTAGTGGACGATGAGGTAGTTAATCAGGCAGGGTGTGATTACAGTAACTCCATATAATTTACAGCCACACACAAAAACAACCCCCAACACTACGGCTGCACAATAGCTTGTCTGTTAATTGTTATTGCGATTTTGGTCTTTGCAATACTGATGTCACAGAAGGCTACAATATGCAAATGAGCCTCTAGCCAATCACAGGATGACCAGTCACAGCTTTGACTGTTAATGAGTGTTTTCGTGAATTAAGGTCTTCATCCAACAAAAGTCAAATTAATTTGAGTGATCAAAATAATTTGGCAGGTCTTATTCTATTTCTCCCTGTCGTTTGATGGGTTTGCAAACCAAAAAGACTTTAGAATCATTTATAATTATGTTTTGCACAACCATTTTCCAGATATAGAAGTAAACAGGGTGTTTTTGTTGCTGTGCCTTTAAAGCTGATTTCTGTAACTCTCCTTTCTGATTGTGCGCCCTGTATTGCAGTTTATTTGAAAGGCAGCATGAGTGTAAGTGTAAAGTGACCATTTGTCATACATGAACACACCACAGCACACTGTAAATGGGCGGGTCTAAACTGCTTCTGGCTAAATAAAGATGAACGTGTGGATTTTGTGACATCACAGCAACTGTGGTTTTAAGAAAAAGGGCTGTTTTTGCTGCTTGGACTGTGTGGACGAGGGAGCGAAGGAATATTTTCAGACTTTAAGCTTTTTTAAAATTCTGGAGCCGTGATGATACAATATGTAGCAGTGAAATCGCAGTACTGATATTTTGTTCGTGTTGTGAAACCCTGCATTGTCACTTGTGTTCTTTGTGCCCAGATTTGAGGGACTGTGAAGTTTAGGGATCTCCTGAAGGACTTCACCCACAATGCTTGTTGCTTTTCTGTTCTGCTTTTTTTGGTTCCACAGGTGTTCTGTTTCAGTCACATTTTCATCAGACCAAACCACTTCCCAAAACTCCTCTCTGTTCTATCCACACAAGTGTGATTTTCTTTTTCTTCAGAGGCTTACATGACAATGTGAGGCCGTTGGTAAAACAAAGATACCTCTACTTCTTATCTGCAGTCAAAGCTTTTAAATGTGCTTAACACCAGTAGGTTTGTCAGCTTGCAGATCAGTGGTGTCTCATCTTCTCCACAGAAGGCCAGTGTGGCTGCAGGTTTCCCTTGTAAACAAGCTGGCGCTCACCCGATAACCTGTTTGAAGACTGAGACCAAGTAGAATCAGGTGTGCTTCTGACTGGTTAAGAAGAAAACCTGCAGTCACACCAGCCCTTCGTTGACCCCCCTGGTCTAGATGAAGGTGGGTTCTTTAAAACAATGATCTAGAAGAACCATTAGTTTCCTAAAGCAGTTGCTCCTAAATCCGGTTCTTGGGGAACACTGCCCTGAATGTCATGATGTCCACGATCCCTACATTTCAACACCTGAGGAAGGGCTGCACAACATATCGTCTATTAATCACGACATTAGTCTCTGTAATTAGACTGTAATATACAAATGAGCCTCTAAGCAGTTGGTGTTTTTGACGCAGTTGACCAATCACAGCTCCAGGTGGGTTACTGGGTGTTCTGATAAGTTGAGGTCTTCATAAAATCATGAAACAAAAGTGAAATTATGTTGGCCAATTTATATATAAATATATATTTAATAATTCGTAGTTCATTCTCACATGACCATTTTCCAACTGTTATTTACCACTCAGAATTAAACTGTTACTGTACCTTTTAAGACTGATATATGTAGATGATCTCCAATTGGCTGCCCTGTATTGCAACACATTCAAAAGGCAACACGGGCCTAAAACACTTAGAACTTCAGAATAACTAGACAGGGTTAAACTGTTATAGGCTAAATAAGATTTACTTAAATGTCACATATATGTAAATGTCGCAAAAACTTTGATTTGTAAGTGGACTGTGTGGATGGTGAGTGATTGTTTTGAATCAAGATTTATATAATTCAAGCCTCTTTCATTTCAGAAAAGTGGTAATGCCGGAAATCACAATATTTGTAACAGTAAAACTGTAATACTGATGTTCTGTCCATATTTTGCAGCCCTAATTGTTACAGTGATATAAAAAAATTTAAATAAAGAAGTAGTATTTTTGTCAACCTACGCTTTATCTGTTTGGGTTTTTTGTAGCTGTTGTTTTTACCTGTGCATAGACTGTGATACTACCGGTCGGCTTCTGTTATAAGCATGTTCTGAGACAGCAGATTTTTTGGCTGTAAGGAAAAACAATGAAAGTCATTGTATCTGGTAATCAGCCTTATAGTACATATGCAGGAGATGGAGATCCACAAATACTCAGAAAATACTCTGAAAATGCTTTCTACTAGATACACTACGCCATAAACACACAATGCTGTGGAAATAAATACTATAGATAAATAGAACTGCTAAATTAGTTTACTAATTAACAGAAAGCAGTTTGGACTTGGACTATAAACCACTGTTAACTTTTATTTTCTGTGTACAGGTAAAATATCCAAATCCTTGTATCTGGTAATTCTCCATAGAGTACATATTCAGGAGAAAGAGATTAGATTGGAAAAAACTTGAGGTATTCCTTTGAAGAGCCATCCACTGATGGGTTCAAGGAACAGAAAGTGGTTCATCCATGTCTATTGCTCTAAAGAACCCTTTTGCCGCTTTGCTTTAAAGTAAGTTTATCTTGAAGTTCCAGACCTCTCAGAAAAGCTGAAAAATCGCACTCGGTGAATGGAGAGACTGAAAGATGATCCCTGGATAATAAACTGGATGGAGGTAGAACAGAGAGGCTTCTAGCGCTTTCTCTCTCTATCTGCAATTGTCGTATTGATTTTTTTTTTCCCCTCTGCACTCTCTTGTCTGTCTTTTTCTCTTGCTCTGTTCTCTGATCTTTCTCTTTCTCATGGTTTCAGATTTCCTGTTCAAGTTCCTTGTGATTGGCAGCGCAGGGACTGGAAAATCCTGCCTCCTTCACCAGTTCATCGAGAACAAGTGTAAGGGCTTACTAATACTTTCCTACACACACGCGCGCGCGCACACATTTTTAGTCTCGGAGGCTTTAATTAAATAATGATCTTTCATTTCCATGAGTGTCAGCAACATGAGAGAAAGGCCTTGTCTTCTAAGCTCTTCAGAGGAAAAGTAGTTTTGAATATTTTTGAAATGTGAATAAGGCTCTTAAGGTGAGATCAGCTAGAAGGTCGGGTGAAAAGTGCACTGACAGGAAGCTTAAATTCTCTGCTGACATGTTCTGGGAAGAAATTGATCAAGGCAAACTCTTTCATTCTCCTAAATGATCAACACCCTCGGCTTAACGATGAACAAAATATTGCGTGGACCTGTTAAAATTATGCCATAGGTCACTTTTCATTGTTTATGAGCAAAAATGAATAACTCCCGGACTGTAAAGTAATGTTCAGCGCTGTGCAAAAATCTTGAGCCACCCTTCCTTTCTTTTTGTTTTGCTTTGAATCACCTTGACGGTGCAAAAATACTATTTCATGCCTCTTAAACTCTGATCTCTGGCATATTGAGTAGATTCAATCGAAGAAATAGCGACAAATGTTTTACTGCGACAGGCTGCAAAGTGCCTAAAGGTACAAGGAGCCTAGATAAAGGAGTTCCAACCACTCAGCGTTCAGCACCACCAGTGATCACTGTCAGGTTCAGGGACTGGACTGAAAATGAGTCTTTGAAAGTCTTTCAGGAAGTCTGGAGAACTGTTCCTCAAGACTACATTAAAAGGAAGTCTGGCTCTTTGGAAGCGAAATGTGAAGAAATGACCGGTGGCTCAAGACTTTTGCACAGTAATGCAAACTAATTGTATAACATTCCAGTCAAACAAGACTCCAATCACACCATCGGAGTGGAATTTGGCTCCAGAGTCGTCAATGTCGGTGGCAAAACGGTCAAACTGCAGATCTGGGACACAGCAGGACAGGAGCGATTCAGGTTAGAAGCATGTGATTACTTGCTGTGGGTGAGATCAAGTCTTAATACTGTTGCAGAATGATTGAACCTTTTGTGATGTTTTAGGTCTGTGACTCGCAGCTATTACCGAGGGGCAGCGGGGGCACTTCTTGTCTATGACATCACAAGGTAAGAAAGAACCCTCAGGAATTTCAATACAATGTTTAAGTAAACAGTCAGGAGAAAAAAAATTCAGTAAACAAAAATGTAGAACCGTATGGCACAAGGAAATGTACCGTGCCATGAACAAAATTTTTTCCAATACAAATAAAGCGAGCCGTACCCAAGCTGCTCGACAGTAGGGCCAAAAGTGTGCCGCAGTCGAGTTGACTGCATCGCTATATTTTGGTTGGTTGAAATGTTGTCATGACGACAGATGGACTTGGAATGAGGCCATTGTTGTTTACTGTCTGTGCAAAAGAATAACAGTTGACATGTAAACTAACAACTTGGAATTCAGTGAAGTACAAGCACTACTGTCTATTTGGGCTGAAGGGAAATTTCAGTGCGAGTCTTCAAACACAGAGAAGTCAGTTGAGTCAAAGGCTAAAGGAAAAAAACTCAAACAAGGTAAGACCTCGATAGCAAAAGCAGGTTCTGACAGAAAAACCTTCCTCTGGTTCGACTCCATGGACGCGGGTTTGTGACGACGGCTGGCCATAAACTGTGGGGAGAGAATTGTGCAGCAGAAATAGCGTTAAAAACAAGATAGGCTGAGATATGCAGGGAAATCAAAGCATGCTTCCTTGCCAGCACAGTTCCTTCACAACTATGGGAAAACTTCCTCTATTTTCTCACTTTTTTTTTTTTTTCTTTTTTTTTTTTTGTAGAACACTGGGCATCTGGATGCATTCTGTCAGAGTAAAAGGTGCATCTGTGCTCAAATGACTGGACTTTTTTTTTGGGTTTATAGGGGTTATAGGGCTGGCAGTGAGAAATTCTGCTTGAGATCTTGCTTGAGAACTCCAGTCCAGTCTTTGTGTCTGAGAACTCATTACAGAGATGATCTCGGAATAAAAAATCATGTTAAGGTTGAGAGCGTGTTCTGTTGCACCCCTATAGACTACATGGTCACTTTTCTTAACTGTCTTTGAAACCCCCTTAGGTAAGAGAACACTATGATGCAGAACTACATGGTACTGAGACACAAATAGAACTGTTCACTTTTATGGCCCTCAGGTAAATAGAGGGTGGCTGTAGTGTTTTATTTGATAAGCTGTGGGTTGTCATGGTACTGTCATGTTAACAGCGATGGAGGGAACAGTGTGATACAAAGTGACAGGGCTGTAATAAAATGTCATCTTCAGGCAGGCAGTAGCCCAGAAGAGATTGAGTCTGTTAGACGAATGTATTTTCTGGGCTGCGAGCAGAGAGAGAGGGAAAGGGAAAGTGACTGGAGTATTATATATGTGTTCTTGGGTAGTGCAATAAAGAAAGGAGGTGTGTGTGTGTGTGGAGGTGTGTGTGTGTGTGTGTGTGTGTGTGTGTGTGTGTGTGTGTGTGTGTGTGTGTGTGTGTGTGTGTTTATTCTCACATCCTATCATTTCTTTGTCACAAAAAAGCCCCAGCCAGGTGTGTGAACTGGAAGTGCCTGAAGTTAGATAGATGAAGTGTAGATGTTTGCTGGATGATTGATGTGTTTTCTTGCCTCACAAAGACAAATACAGTCTTATGTGAAAGTCTGAGCTCCCCAAAACATGTTTAAAATGGCACTTTTATTAACATTATTAATTCATTATTAAATCACTTCTACAGATAATACATATTTTAATGCACAATTGCTGTTTATACATATTTCCCAATATCACACATTGGAAAAAACTAAAAAAAATGTGGAAAAGAAATTAAATGCAGGAGACTGTGATTGTGTTTGGCTGTCTATTCACAGATATTTGAATAGGCCAGTTTCACAGACCCTGATTAGGCCTAAGCCTAGACTAGTTGGTGCAAACAACACTTAGCATTACAGTTTAAGACAACTTAAGACTATGCTTGTTTTATGTTCAGGAAACTGGACCAATATGACGAGCCTCGGAATGAGTGCATTTACAGTACATGATAATCTGCACATAGTAATCTGATGAATGCAGAAAATCAGATTTTGGCAATAATCCGTTCGACGTGTTTATAGTTTCTTCACTTATCTGCCAATGAGAGAAATCAGAGTCTACAAGAATCAGTCTGATTTGTGTTCAAATGCCTTCACTGGCAAATAAGCTCAGCATGTGATGAAAAATTCAAACCTGCAGTTTTCCTGCAGTGCATGCTGCACTTTTCTTACCAACATAGTCTCTGTTTACAGGTACATGTTAATTTGGATATTTATATGGATTCAGATTGCACAAAACATGGCCATTTGACACCATTTCACGGTCATAGCTTTGGTATAAGTGCATAGTGTTTACTGTTTCTCGCGAACGTCATCTTTATCCAGCTTTCTGTTGATATAGAAAAAAGAGCAAAATTAGAATAAGGATATATGTGTGTAAAAAGCTGAGAATTGGGGTAAAATTCAGCCCTCCTTAAAGACTTTTTAGTCATCTGATGACAGAAACGATTGTTATATTGTATTATTGGTTCGTATATATGGGCACTCAGTGATCCTCTTAAATCAGATTTTGGCCATAATGCATCTCACTTATTTACAGTTTCTTCAGTTATCTGACAATGAGAGAATTCAGAGTCTACTAGAGTCAATCTGATTTCGTTTTAAATGCCTTCACTGACTTGCAAATAAACTCATAAAAGCGCAGCATGTAATGAAAGATTCAAAACTCTTGCTGCAGTTTCCTTACCAACTTGCTTTGGACATAAAGCTCTAGGAAAAATTAAAGATACACACTTAAGGGTCTCCTTTACAAAAACGACTATCCATTGAAAAGTTCTATGGAGCCAAAGTGGTTTTTCTATGGTCTTACTCCAAAGGCCCCTTTATTTTTAAAGAGTGTAAGGTTATCCATATTCCCTTAATACCTCCATATGTTGACCTCAGTTCAATAACCACACCATAGTCCACTTCATAGCTTACCTTGGCTGTTAGATTCAAACTGACATTTACACCATTTTACCATCATATAAACCATGGCCTATAGTTTGTAGCTATAGTGCAAGAGCGTAAAGCTCTAGGGCTTTTGCCCAGATGGTCGAGCGCCTGGCTTTCGGGGAGGACTCCATCCTAAGGGATAGTGAAGCAGGAGATGATCACACCGACGCTTCGCTGAGTGGCTCCGCTCAAAAGAATTTTGCCAGTCAGCGCTTTCCTTTTGAAAAAGGCCCGGGATTGTTGGTTTAGGGTGCTCAGTCAGGGGAGAAAGGATTTGGGTGAGAGATCAAGTTATTTATTAGCTGGAGCCATTTAAATGGGGGCAGCGGCCATGATGGAGAGGCTGGGAAATGGGAACTGGCGGGCCAGGCCGACTGGAAATGCCCAGCATGGCACCCTGCCAGGCACGTATGCAAACATCAGAATGAAACTGGTGGTTCAGATGAGGTACGGCACATCAGGCAGAAGGTGGGCACCATGTAAAAACTGTATTCGTGGTGCATTATTGTGTGAGAAGTAATGCAGTTCCTGTGCTGCAGAAGAGCTTTGTGGAATGCTTGAATGAGTTCAATTTTAATGAAAGCACAACAGTGAGGTTTTAGTGTACAGTTTAGAGTAAAGGTACACTTGCACTAAAACCCTGATCACTGAACTAGTATCTGGGTCTCTGATAATGGCTTTAATCTAAAATTATAGTTTGCTGTTTACACGGCCTTTCGAGTAATCAGGTGCTGAACCTGATTATTTTATTGGTACGTGTATAAACGCACTCAATGATTCTCTTAATTTCTTTTACAGTATACTGAATAATACTTAAGGTGATTTAAAAATGGTTTGTTTTGTTACTAGTCATGTATGTCCACTCTTGAAAATAAATGGTTAAATGGTTCTTGATTTGGACATAAACTTGGTAACTGACTGAGTTTTAATTCTGTCATCAAAACCATTTTTTGTGATTTGTTGCTTGATTTTAGCTCAGCTTTTCTCTATATTTGAAACTCTATATTTATATTGGGGTGTGCAGTAAATCATTAGAAGTTGTGAGCCTGATATATTTTGACTTGTTTTGAGTGTAGACTTCATACTTTTTAGACTTTACAACATGGATTTGTATTCTCCATAAAAGTTTAAAAAAAAATATATATATTTTATGTTCAATGGTGTAATGAAACTGGCTGTAAGCATAAACATCATATTTCACAGTCAGATATTCAGGAAAGTTGAATAAAATTATGTGCTCTCATGCTTAGTTTGGCAGAAAATCCAGCAGCACTCTGTGACTCTGAACAAGTCATGGGTGATATCTAAAAAAATTAGGATTGTTGATTAGAGCCCCCGTGGCCCTGCGACGTGCTGGCCACTGTCCAGAGTGTATCCCGCCTTCGCCCTTTGCAGCTGGGATAGCCTCCAGCCCCCCACGCCTATACACCTCCCCCGACCCCGAGTGCAGGACAAAGGGGTAGATGATGGATGGATGGATGGATGGATGGATTAGAGCCCCCTTCCATGGCATACAGCTGTTTTCGGCCCTATGTAAAATGTTTGGGATTTGGTTTTCCTTGTCTTTAGTTTAAAATATGTTTTTGCAGATATGATCTCTGCATTCTTCACGGCTTTCCTCTCCTAGGGTCTCAAGTCATGTAGTGCATATTTACGATTGACAAATATTTGCAAAGGGGGGGAAACTGCCTCTGGAGTTTGAAATATGTAGTGTCAAAGCTGTGTTTTTTATGACCCCGTTGGGGGCGTGGTGACATCATCTTTCCACGATAAAGTACTTCCTCAAGTTGCCTGACATGTAACAGAAAGGTATGTTCACCTGGTTCTTATACCTGAGGCCATGAAGTTAGAAGACGTTCTATAGAGGCGTCTTCAAGGAAAATCCACTAGAAGTACAGAAGTTGAAGTAGTGCAGAAGTTGTATGAATAGCTAGATTGAATCCTAAACACCCAATTGTAAAAAATTAAGCTTAACTAGTTTAGGCCAAAGGTGATTTTTGGAATTTAGTACAGGGCCAGCAAGAAGTAATTACCACATCCTGATTTTACTTGTTTTTTTTTTTTTTTAATGTAATATAAGATGATGACAACACAAGTTTACTGAAGGGGAAAAAAGTTTTCCAACACCTATATAAGCCATGTAAAAGTTGACTGTTGCCCAGGACCTGACGCATCAAAGAATCCCCACACCATCAAACTGCCACCACCATGTTTTACTGTTGATATCATCATCTTATTGTGGAATGCTGTTAGTTTTACTCTTAAATGTAAAGGGGATTATTTCAAAACTGATGATGGTGTGGAAGATGACGAGGGCTGCCGATTAGTCTGATGTTATATGTACATTGTATCATATATAGAAAGTGTTGCATATAGTATACACTGTATAATATATAATGTATAATTTATTATACTATAACAATGTGTATTGTACATATTATATATTGCAAAAAATATATAATGATGAAACATGGTAATATTATTGTAATACAACTTTTGGACAATGATTGCACATGTGAGCCACTCTACATACCATTTGCCCTATATATACATTCTACTTTGTATATTGTTATATGTTTTTCTTTTGAAATGAGAAGAAGCTGTACATTGAATCTCATTTTGTTATTGTACACATAGTACACACTCAATTCAATCAAATAAATCTTGAACTTTGCACAGCTAAAGCCAGTATAATTGACTGGAGATCGTGAACACGTCTCTTTAATACACCGACAAACTACATAATAGTTATCCTCACTTGCAAAGCAGCATCACATGAAGAAATGCGTCAGACTCGCCGTTTGTGTCAACAAACCGATGACCTATTGAGATAAATACATCAAACACAGGACCCTACATTATCGTATCTTCTGAATGTGGAGTTGACGCCTATCCCCTCCCTATAGGTCTCTCAGGGCACAAGGTGTGCATGTGTGTGAAGATGCAGACTTTAACCCCTATAAATGAAGGCTTGCTTTGTTTTGACTGTAGGTGGCGGAGAGCTCAAAGGTGTGGGGGGAGGTGCCCCTGCCGGAGGATCTGGAGGCTTCCAAGGAGCAGAGGATCAAACGTTACCGTGTCGATGACGAGTACCTCTTCGGTCAGAAGGCGACGCATTACATCGATGATGACGAGGACTTCGCTGGCGATGAAGTGTCAGGAGGTACGACTGCCTTTAGTCTCATGCCAATCTATAGAAGACAGCTTGGACACCGAACTGTTTGTGGAACCTCTCACTTTAAGCAGGAAAATGCTACAAAATAAGCAACTGACAGAGGAGTTATTGTGTGTTTTAGTGATCAGTGTGAAATGTCAGTGTGCAGCATTTGCAGTCAGTATAATCGCTAGCTTAAAAACAGAGGTTTAATACAGTGTGTGGTTCCTGCTTAAATTTATGTCATTAGGTATGAGGGCTCAAAAAAAAAATGTTCAGAGTATCTTTGCATTCCCTGCAGATGGGATCAGTGGAGAAGAGGACGGAAGCACCCCCGAGCCGCCTGTAGTTAATTCCACTTTAGCGCCAACAAGTGAGTGCTCTTTTTCCATAGACTTGAAAAATTTGCCTCAACCGGGTTCATGCTCTGACTTCCAGATTGCTTGGAGTTCCTCAAAAAATTTTCAGCTGTCGAAATGAGTACCAAAGCAGATTTATTTTGTTTTTTCTTTATTTTGTAATCCTGTTTTTCTACTGCTTATTACAACAAACAGAAAATTAGTCTTTGAAACACCAAAAAAAGTCCAAAATGGTAACTTTACAAAACAAGGCCAAAACATTCTTAACTTTGTAACAACAGAAGTTAATGTCACAGTACAGTATTTCATGTAATTTTACACATGAAACAGCTGAGCTAGCTGTTTTCAGATTATGCCTAAAAAATAGAATGGAAGTCAATGGGTGGTTTCAGCATCTTTGTGTTTCGAGTAAACAGTTTTTCTATTTTTTCTCTTCTATTATTCCATTATTCTTGGTAATAGACTATTTGCAGGTCTGGCAGATACAGATTAGGTTGATAAGCTCACAGTTTCTGTCAGAGCATGATGAAAATGCAATTTCTGTATCTCATCAGATCAGGAGCCCAGAACTGAAAGGATGTTTATTACATTTGGTTTAAAATGTAGCAAGTTATGAGTCTCTTTTGTGTCGTTTTGAATAACTTAATTATTAATTTAACCCTGCTGAATCTCAGTTGACCCTTTTTTATTATTTCTATTATCATTTATGTCAAAACCCACATTTTTCTATTATCTCCATCTGAGTGGGCCGTGTTATGGATCTTGAATCATTGTTGTCTCGGGCACATCCTGAAACTCGGCTCTTCTCATATTGGCCTCGTCATAACATGGCAGTTCAGATTTGTGTGAGAGATCCAAACAATCCTCACGCGTCCTTTCATCAGATAAGAGGCCGAGGTGGAAGTGAAATACCGCACATGAAAGGCGGCGGTAACTAATGAAGCCACGGGCAGACGAGGCAGACGCTTGTTTTACATTCTTCTGCTCTCACGTTTTGCCACGCCCCTCTTTCTATACAGTGAAGGACTTAATGCTGCCTCTCACCCAGCATAGCGAAATCAGTCATCTGCACAGATCCCACAGCCTACTATTGAGGCACTGATTATATCAGGGCTCCGCAATATGAACAAAATACTGCATTTCACACATGTTGCATAAGTTACGTTGCTTCATTGCCCTGTATTATTTTGGATGCAGTCATTTGAAGCTGCAGTTGGTAAGGATGCTCATAGTACCACATTAGGGACTTTAAGCACGGCTGCAGGGACAGCTATAGAGATAAATGAATAAATGCATTCAGTTAAGCACCAGTTAATAAATCTCACCTTTACCTTATTTTGTACTTCTTATTTGCACTGTTTTGTTTTGTTTCACAATGTCTTATGTCTGTTACACTATATGTACACCGTGGAACCAGAGTTTCACCATTTCGTCTCTCTGTATGCTTGTATATAGTTGAGAAGACAGTAAAGTTCAGTTTGACTTTAGCTGTGTCCGAAAAGTGCACTCGTTCACTATGTAGGGCACTATGTAGTGAATCAGCCATTTTGTAGTGAGCGAGTGCACTTTTCGGACACAGCTTTTGACATTGAAATGACAGCAGTAAGGATGTGCACTAATGAATTACTAAGTGAAAGAAAATACTTGGGATGACAGTATTAGACCATATTTCCTCCTATTGTGATAAATTACAATGCGAAAAAACATACTTTTTTTGGGCTTCTTGTGATATCAGTACTTAAACAACCCTGACCACCATAATGTGTGCTTTGCTACAAACCAACCAAATAATTGGTTCTGCTGAAGTGGAGGCAATGACATACTGAATAAAATTAATGGCGCTCATAGTTTTGGTGTTTGTTTCTTCTTCAAATCTGGCACTATAGCTGGCACCAAATGTTATGGAATAGTTATGTCAGTGTTATGTAGCGAGTGAATTATAACCAAGATATCTTCAAATATCATTACATTGTATTTTCACCGATCCCAACTAAGAAGCTACTTTTTATTTGGCTTTTTAGTTGTTTTGGTAGAAGCTTTACAGTGTGTGTGAGCATTGGAAGAACTAGATATATTCATGGGCTGTTTCCACAGTTAACTCACAGCATTGAGGCACTGGATCCACTAGGCCAGAGGATTTCAGTGGTCAGTATGAGTCACTAATTTAAACCCAGTGAGAGCCATTGCCAGCAAGGTCATAGATATCAGTTGACCACACTATACCGCTGTGATTAATGCTACAGTATACATACCAGATGCCTCCGATCACAAAAATAGCCACCAGCTGTGTCTGAGCGCCCGAAGGAAATAAATTGTCTGATAATTATTAAGCGCACACCTGGCTACAAGCATTAGGCTCATGAAATTGGAGGAATTTGAAAACCTGATGATGATGATCTCTGCGGTTCAGCACTCTTGCTCACGGTTAGTTTGACTCGAGCAGGCATGGGGTAGAATCCCGCTGGGAGGTTTTGGATCAGTTTCTTTCAGATCACAGTGGATTTGGCAGGAACATGAATGATCTTGAACGGCTCCACAGAGTCATTTTAATGTGTTTAATTGCTCAAAACTTTCATTGATTGGCTCATTTGTTCCAGTATAAGGGTAAGCTGGGACGTTAGGAGACATTTGTAACGAAGCGTACTGTTATATATAAAGTCTGAGTGTGAATGAGTTGAATTTCCTCCGAGGTTTTGCAGCGGGTCTTTTCATGTACATGGAAATCCATCTTCGATATCGTTGTCCAAAATTAAAAAAACGTACCTCATTTTTGATTTTTGAGTATCCATGAATTAAGAACACACTTGTGGTCCTTTGTGATTGTTTTAGAACTAATGGACCAGAAGAAAATGCTCCAAAATGGCTTGGAATAGAATCTCTGTATATGAACTTCTATTAAAAGTTAAGAATGTTTTGCCTTGTCCTTTAAAAGAACCACACCACGAGTGGAAGGTGGAGCTTTTGGAGCAGCTAATTGCACATGCTGTTTGACTTACTATGATTTGACAACCTGGATAGAATTAGTTCTGCCTCTTATAACCAGGCATATATGAAATGTGGTGTCTCAAAATAGTGTTGTTAGGAGTCTTTCTTCAACAGTGAAAGGAGACATAGCAGCTAAAACTGAGGCTTGGGTTTTACAAAAAAACCCCTGAAACAATAATAACTAACAAAATAGCTTTATTTTAACATTGAGAAATGATGTGATTAGTGGGTCCTTTGGCATTGATGCTCTGTTTTCCCATGTTTTCAGCTGGAGTAGAAATATAGAATGTTTTGGTACGAAAGAACTACCACTTAACACCACTATCTCTTCGTCATTCAACTTTCATTACATGTTTTGGGCCTGAGCTTGCTGGCCGCTCCTCTATTTTGCTGCACTTTTTTAAGGGGAAATTATAGAGATGTGAAATGTTCTGTTCTAGAGTAAGAGTTGTTCACAGTGGTTGTAATAGGAACCAGCACCTAACAAGATTAATGCCTCTAAAATCAACCTCGCCGAAAGCTCTCGTTCGAAATGAGTATTAATATGCTGCCAGATGACCGAGGCATTGTTTTAGGATAGTTTAACAATACATTTGTCTTTCCTTTAATGTGTTTTAAAATATCCTTTTTTGGCAGATAGGTTAACACACAAGGCCTTGCTAAGCACAGAAGTGCCCAAAGATTTTATTTAATTTTTTGTCCTTTCAAATTTAACACTGTTTATACTATACTGTAAATGATCTAAAACACTCCAGACATGGGTAGGCTCAGTTGTCATTTTGGATCAGAAAGGCTATATTTGCATTGTAGACCTCAACACCTGGTTCCTATCACCACCACTGTAAAGAAATCTGAGTTGTCTTCAGTGCACAATTCCACATCACTCTCCTCTGAGTTATTTTGCTTCCATCGCAACACTTACGAATTATGCAGAGAAACGTTTAACCCTTTAAACCCCATGTCTTGTGACTGTAGGTGGTTAGTAGGTGGTCCCGTGATAAGCCACAGAATGGGAATTTTAGACTGCGCTGCGCATACTGCCACCACATTCAAACTCACATTGCTCTGGTTCTTCTCACTAATGTACGTGGGGTCCTAAGTGTTTTCGATGAGAAGCTTAAGTCAGACGGTGATGTTCTCCTTGCCATTATGGTGGAGAGGAAGTTTGTTCTTAACATCCATTTATAGATCTGTGCTTGGCAGCACTTGGGAAGGAACAGGCTGCTTTCCTGGAGCAGAGCAGGTCTGGATGACCCGCCTGCTTTCTGTCTTTCCCAACAACGTTTTACTTTTCCTGTGGCCAGTGGAAGAACAGAGCCCTGCACTGCCCATCACTGCAATCTTCCTGTTTTTGTTTGACCAAAGGTCATCTGTTTCCCTCTCCCACACCTTTACAGACACATTGACCACAACCATGGGAAATACCCTTGCAGCGTTCAAGGGGATTTTTATTTTATTTTTTATAGTCAAATGGCCACGTTGTCCTCATAATCTTTTTGAGTTACTACGGTAACAGATACCGTTCGTAACCATTACTGCTTATTTACCGAATCTTACATTCTAAGTACAGATTTAACTTTTTTTGTTTGTTTTTGGGGGGTTTTTTTGTTGTTTTTTTTGATGGTAAGTAGATTTTGTTTTTAAATAAATGTAAGACCAGGCTGATAAAAACAATAATGTCTGTTGATCACAGGTTTTGCGGTTAAGAGGTTTTTTTTTTCTCCCTTTTGTCATCATAAATCGAAATATTATTAGGCCGTTTAAGTTTACAGTGCTTTTCTGAAGTTGCTCCCAGTCAGATGGCATGTTTTGATGACTTTCTATTTGAAAAGAAGTATGTATAAGAAAATTAACACGATCAACAAATTGCAGTTTGACTAAAGGTTCCAAAGCTTTAGCATTTGTCTGTGTATTACCGTCAGTTTCCCTCAGTTTGTTTCATTTTGAACCATTTTCTTAGTTATTTTAGCCATTTTATTGGTAATTTCATTAAATGTATTATTATTAATAGCAGCTGTGTCTTCCTCAGTTGTAGTGGAAGGATTCCATACGTACACCCATATTCCCCTTTAAAGCTTGTTTAGAGCCACCCACGTTATTTAAAGAAATATGCAATAACCTTTGTGTTCGTAAAGCTCTTTCCCAGCTTGGGCTCAGGTGTCTTCTGAACAGTGATTGTGATTGTGATTGTGATTGTTTAGAAGATCGTCTTTGCTGTGCACTTTATCGGCAGATAATCCACTCTGTATCCGTGAAGCAGGTACTGAACCCGCTCCTGTAACTGGCATCTTCTCTGGAACCTTTTTTAAATGCTGTTGGTGATGTCTTCCAGACTACAGAATCTCTGCTTCATCTGAAAGCATTCTTGACTTTCACAGGCCCTGAGATCACAAAGGTCGTTCCACTACTTGCCTCAAAAACAAAGATCACTTTTCTCAGCGAGTGGAGATACGTGTATTTAAATTGAGGAAGTCGAGACTAATTTTGGATCAAGGCCTTAAGAGGCCTCAGTCCTTAACCACTAACTGTGTTTGTGTTTGTGTTTGAGCACAGTTTTCTTGGACTCATATAATATGAGCGCAGTCGAGGAAAAAGCATTATGAACACAAATGTTATTGCATATTTCTTTAAGCTTTAAATGGGAAAATGGGAACATATACATATAGAACCTGTACATTACAACTAAGGGAGAAACGACACATTTATAATACATTTAATAAAATGGCTAATATCAGTAATCAAGCTGGCATATATATTTATATAAGAGTACAGAACACAACATCAAGGTAGCACTACTGAATTTTAAAGCCCCTTATCATACTTTTTCTTATCTTTTATTTTGCGCCCATGGTGGTAATGAAACTGTCTGTTTTTGCTCCCAGGCTCTCCGTTTTGCGCCTCCTTCAAAAAGCAGCTTAAACATTTTTTAACACTCCAGTATGAGTGGGCTTGACTAAGCTGGCATAGGCTGAAATGTGTTGACTTTTGTGACATCACAAACGCACTTCGAAACAGGCAATTTTTGCATCTTATTTTCCATGTAAGGACAATATGGACAGGGAAGTAAATGGTTAACGCCACAAAAAACCCCCACAAACAAACAGAAAAATAGGGGGTTTTTTTGTACGTGAAGAAACTAACCTGTTCATACAAAAGGTAAATTGTAACTATAACTCATACATTTTGTAATGATCTAGTTTTGTATAAATGGCGTAAATGCAAAGACGACAGTTCCAGTGTTCTGCCTTCGCTAATAGAGGTGACGTTTTCTTCTGGTGAGAGTGGAGAGCTGTTAGCTGTTTATATTTAGAGGTGGGTGTTTGTGTTACCAGACCCCTTCAGGGCATGGATGTTCTTCATCAAACAAAACTGACCCTCACAACATGCACTCAATACGCCCCAGTGTCCACAGTGTCCCCTACGGTGATCTCTGGGTCCTGAGCAGATGTGAAAGAGCTTGATGGAGATACATTAGAGTCATTAAACTCTTAAAAAGAGCAGGAGGCCACCCAGCTATCCATTTCCCCCTTTTCTGGTGGGACAGTTGGTGTGTGTGATAGAACCCGAAAGTATGGCTCTGATAGCACTAAAGCGGGGGCCGAGGGAACATGTGCTGGCAGCTGCGGTTATTTTGGTTTCATCTTTGTTGTTATGATCTGACGCTGTTAGAGGCAGCCATATGCATTCTGTCAAACACAGCAGAGCAGAACACAGTGGATAAGAGGCTGTTATGAGAACACCCCTTGAGGTTTTCTTTGAGGGGAAAGAAAAGAATGGGAAAACACTGAGGATTAGTACAGAAGACCCTCTGAGTGTGGGCCTTTTGAAGAGACTTTTTGCATGGGGGCTCTGGAAGCTGCCAGCGGGTGTTTTGTGTTGGGAGTAGGTGTGGTTATTGGAATATACAGATTTACGTAATCAAGTATTCAGTAAAAGAATAATGTATTGTGTATTATCTTGTACATATTAAATGGAAGTGGTTGCAATTTGTATGGCTCGTGTTTATTTGTTCTATTTATGTGCTCGGTGGAGTGTTCGAAAAGTGGAGTAAAGTGTATTGTCTCAATCAGAGTGTATTGCAATATAATCGCAAAACTGATTGTCATGTAGGGGCTCCAAGCAAGGAGGACACAGAAGCAGGAGTATGAGGAAAAACACACAAAAAAAGCTTTAATGAAGAACAGAGAACAGTCAGTCATAACTCAACAGAAGACAGTCCTTTAACTCAAGCTCTGAAAGCCTCACGACGGCTCCGGACTAGGGAATAAGGGTTTGGATGCGAAGACGTCGCTCCGAGGGCGAACCCGATGCATTTTACTCCTTAGAAGGAGACTAAGGAGAGCACAGTGGCTTCGTGCCGTGTGACAGCCATGATGAGTCAGACCAGCCCGAGGTCACTGCGCCTCGCCGGTCAGCGCTAGAGGAACAAGGGAAGACGGAGCACAATCAAAGTCCACTGACAAAGATCTGCAACAGACAAAGGTCAGTAGGAGACAAAGAGCCAGATCCCAGAGAGCTTCCCAGAGGAGCAGAACGACAGCACAGATGTAGGAGGATGAAGGTGTGTATGATGGAGATCGCACGGCAGACTTAAATACTAAAGGGAGAAACACACAGAGCAATGAAAACACAGACACAATCTAAATGGGGAATTAACTCAAACTAATAGACACGAAAGGAGAGACAGCTGAGCTGAATGAACGGGCGCTTAGCAACGCGATCAGACACTGAGCACAGAGGCTCATCCTGCTCAGGTGTGTTGCTAGGCCCGACATAAACAAACCAGGACGCGAAAGGGGCATGGCGGGACACTTCCCTCTGATAGGCTGGTGAGCTGGAGCGCTGGACGCAGGGTAGTGGTGGCGCGGACGTGACTCTGATCATTTGTCCACATTTGCAGCTCTATTGCTAAGCAAATGTACATGCATTTCTGTATATAGCATAGTATACTACATATATGATTTTCTGCAGAGTTTTTACTGCATTTATTTACACTTCATATTTTATATTATTCTCATCTCTGTGCATTTGTGTGTGTTTTCTGATTCTGATAAGTGGCTGTTTCTTCTTTATCTGTAATTTAGCCTGGGCCAGCAGAAGTACATAATGTTTTATAAAGCATTAAACGTGGCACAGTTTTAGCATTTCCCTTATTGTCATGGGATCAACCCATGCATAATTTGCCTCGTTCTCTCTGGGTTGGTAGAATGGCCCTCTGGCCCTTCGGCTCCCTCCACCAATCAATGTGATTCTTGACATGTTAGCTTCTTTCTCCCAGCTTGGTGGTATAAAGCTCTCAGGGCACCATAACTAGCAGGTAAAAATTGTGTTGAAGTTGAAATGTTTAAAAAAAAAAAAAAAAAAAGAACTATAGCAAAAGTGATGTGATCATGGTGGTCGGTCACCCGTGGCTGTGTGAACGGGCCCAGGCTCCTCCGCTCGCTGTTATGATAGCAGTGCTGCTGTTGCCTTGGAGAACTATATTTTCCTGCCACTCTGCGGGAGACATGGTCTCAGTTCTTCTCTCCCAGGCCTCAGCCTTCACATTCTCAACTTAGACGCACAGTCACCTCCTCCCGACAGAGCGAACATCTTGGCTCCTCGCGCACAGCTAACGTTCTCTGTCTTGATATTCTTATGATGACAGGATTCATGGCATATCAAAATCTGATAAAAAGTGTCGACAAGAAGGGCTGCAGGAACGGCCCACTGGGGTCCTGCTGCTTGTGGAAACACAGCCTTGGAAGAATGTTTTTATTGAGCTTCGGGGTTTTCCTGAAGAAGGCCTGGGAGTGTCCCTAATGAAAGTAATAATCCATCTCCGGGGGTTTATAAAACAATTTACAGCTTTGGTTCCGGTAGCTCAAACAAATAAACAGTCTTTGTTGGAATGATCAAAAAAGGCATGAGAGAGAGAGAGAGAGAGATAAAAAGAGAAGGTTTGATTGGAGCCTGTTGTGCTTTTTTTTTTCTTTCTTTTTTTTTTTTTTAAACATTAAAGCAAAGCTGAGAGAATGCTTTGTCTTTTTGTTTGATAGTGAGTTGAATGCACTGTTGAATGGAGCCGTGAGTGGCAGCCAAACACATAAAAGGCCGGTTGTGAAGTCTCTCTCGTTACTCACTTGGCAGCCTGAGTGCTGATGTGGATCACACCATTAGGGACCTCTTTGAAGTTAATTAACTCTAATTAAGCCGAGTTAACGTGAACTGAAACACGTATTCACAGCAATTAGGGACGGTTCATCTGCATCAGAATGAATGAACACTTTACACTCCGCATTTCACTTTGAAGTCACTGCTATCGTCCTTTACTGATCTTAAAGGGGAATTCCACCAATTTTTTAAAATCTGCACAATTCAATCATTGTCATCCAAAGTCAAGTTTTTATGTGAAATTGATCATTTTGGAGAAACTTTTTTTTCTTTTACAATGGTGCTAATAAGAACCTGATTTTAATATCATTTTAATCGCATCCTTCATTATTCCATGGGTTTTGGGGCTTAACGAAGGAATTTAACCCAGTAATGCTTTAACTAAACTTAGTAAATAGAACTGAGGAGCGTAACTCTTGGTGTCTGGCACATTTTGATAAATTCCCTGCTCAAACACACTTGGTTCAACTGATCTGTTCATTGCCAGAGTGTGTTTGAGAAGTAGAACTAACAAACTGTGCTGGATATCAGCCGTCCAGTACTGGAGTTGTGCAACACTGATCTAGAACATAAAAAAGTGTGTGACTAGAATGGATTACATACAGTGGGATTCATAATTAAACATCTTCATAGCAGTTTCACAAAGTTGTGGTCATTATAAACAGTGTGAAATTTCACAGAATTACACGGTTACTCAAATGCGTTGTCGTAGAGGCTTTTGAAAGTGCTGGATTTTATTGGTAAACTCCATGGCACTAAAGTGAAACAGATTTGACTCCTCAGTGGGTACACTACCCTTTAAACCTGACTCCTTCAGTGACAAGGAGGCCAATTATCTCTTAACTTCTTCCCACTTCTTGAGAAAACAGGATGTCCTCTTGCCTTTTAAGGGCAGATCCTGCAGAGAAGCGCTGTGTTCAAAAAAGAACATTAATCACACTTCCTTTCTTCAGAAAACCGGGAGCGATATGTTGAACACTGTTATAGGGGAGTGGGTTCATGCTTGAAGAACTGTTCATGTTCAGGCTCATACAGGTTCACTTAACACTGTAGTTGGATTTCAGCGTGTGTAACATTACTCTGCATTACGGACAGTCTGTGTTTGTAGGGTTGTAAGAGTGGACTGGATGTTCTAGTACTGTGTTCCACATTGTTTGCCTCCACAGTGTTTCATCCGCTCACAGCTAGTAGTGGAAATGAATCTGGATGCAGAGTGCTGCGTTAAAGGCATTTTTATAGCGTTTTATGTCGTATGTTTCAAAACGTAGTATGTTTCAAAAGCTTTAAACTGTGAAAACAACCAATTTTACATTGTGTTTATGTAATGTCACAAAAGCCAACATATATCCATCTATTATGTCCACAGCATTTTAGCCCTGGCCAATCACAATGAAGTTATGAGGAGGGTTTCTTCTTTTGGAAGGAGGCACAATACAGGCCAGCCAATCAGAACAGCCATCATTAACCTATATTGGTAGAAAAGGCACAGCAACAAAAACACCCTTTTTAAATTGTAATTAATAAGGAGAGGTTGGAAAATCACTGTGTAAAAGTAATTATGACCGATTGTGGTGAATAAAACACCTATATAATCTGCAGTTTTACCTACTGGTTTGTGCTGTGAGAGGCAAGTTTGTGGGTTCAGTGGTCAGATGAATAAGATGGTTATGGGTTGGAATCCCAGGACTGCCAGTACCCTCGAGCAAGGTACCGTCTCCACCCACTGCTCCCCGGGTGGCAGTGTAGGCCTCACTGGTGAATGGGTTAAATGCAGAGGACTCCAGTAATTACCTCCAGGATCCATATAGTCTCTATAATAAATAAATAAATAAATAAAAGTGCACAGTTTTGGACTTTTGAGGGTAGAAGTCTGGATGCAGGCAGGCCTCAGAGAGACAAACACAAACTCCTGCGACCATGTGTGTCTCTTCAAGCTGACAGCGCGGTGCCCGCCAACAGCGCAGCGCAGCTCGGCGCCAGAGGAATGCGACATTAAACTGATCTCTCGGATCAGGACCTGCCAATCCACAATAAAACCCGCTCTGCGTCGTGGCATTCGGGAGTTTTTTCAAGTGATACTTTTGTGAAAAGTCCAATTGTGTTCCATCAGTCACGACAGGTTTTTCTTCAGTTGTGCGCTGGGGCTGCGAGGCTTGTACCAAACTAGCAATGGAAGCTTATGCACACCGATTGGCATCGTAAACCGCATGCCTCAGTCTTCACACCCTCGCCTCAAACCGCACTGAGCAGCCTTTCAAACAAAAGTTAGGGCAAAATTCTGACCTCCAGACTGTTGCTGCTGTTTTTAAGCGACATACTTTTCTCTGTGTTTTGTCAGAAAGTGCATAAACAAGTATATGTAACATTGCTTAACAAGTCAGCATGGTTTAAGGCGAGCGTGTGATTTAGGAGTTTGTACAAAGCATATTGAATGTACAGCAGCTTGCAAAACTTTGCACACGCCTGGTTATATTTAGGTTGTATAATATGTATGTTGTGTCACACACACACAAACACACACATACACACACACACACACACACACACACACACACACACATATGTGTGTACTGTATGTATGTATGTATGTATGTGTGTATGTATTTTTTTCCTCTTAAGAGATCATACTTGTGCACATTTTAAGGGGCAATTACTGTTTATCTGTTGATCACATTGGAGAAATAGAAAACTTGAAAAATGCGGCAAGTTATAGCACAGTATGTTTTCCAGTATCCTAAACCCATCAAATAAATAGATTCCCTGTATAGAATATATTTTCAAAACCCACAAACCGTGTCGTTTGACCAGAGGTTAGACTCTCTTGTTGGCCACATTAACCTTGCAGCTCCAGTGCCTGACTTCAGACCCCCACCCCACCTTGGCTGATCCCCTGCATTGAAAATTAGGGGATAATTATGTAAATTAGATTTTTCTCCCAGCTTTTCCTATCATTCTCTCTCTTTTTTTTTTTTTTTTTTTGGAGAGTGAAGTGAGGTCGCATTCGAGACGCATTCTTTTTACTCCTCGCACCTGTTTCTGCTGAGAAAGGTATTTAAAAAATCTGCTGTCTGATCTTCAATTTCCTCTTTATATCTTTTTGTGTCTTGTTCTACTGCTGTTCATAAAAAACACCCCTAAAACCCTTTTCTCACTCTTGTATCTTTTTTCAGACTTTGATCGCTCATCTCTCTTCTCGCTTTGACCCCATGTCCTGAACATGTCTCCTTATTTTGTCTCTCCTGTTATTTTTGTGTGTTTATACCAGAGCACTTACTTATTTAACTACTGTATGACATTTTATGAATGTTTCTTTGTGAAAAAGAGATTGAAGCTCTTCTGTATTCATCATCCAGAATCCCTATTTTGACTTAAGGATTAATTCAATGTCTAAGAGTGATAATTTCTTAACAAGCACTCACTATTTACTAGATACGCCTACCATGTATGTCCACTCACTGGCCTCTGTATGAACTTCAGATACCTAATAGGTGTACAATAACAAACTGTGGCCCATCTGTATTTTTAGTACTTTATTGATCCTGAAGGAAATTGCTAGAGTCCACTGTATGTAACCCATTCACCCAAGTGAAGCAGTGGGCAGCCGACGATAGCACCCAGGGAGCAGTGGGTGGGGACGGTACCTTGCTCAAGAGTACCTTAGTGGTGCCACTAGCAGTCCTGGGATTCGAACCCACGACCTTCCGATCACAGGGTCAACTCCCTAACCACCAGGCCACCAGCTGTTGCAATGCACAATATAAACTCTCCTTCATCCCATTCATTATTAATCAATTTCTCACCACGGGACCACTGTTTACCAGATATTATCTGGGTGGTGGACCATTTACAACACAGCAATGACACTGAAAAGTGCTATGGTGTCTAATTGTACACAAGCAAAGAAGACCTACATGGTCCAAGGTTCTAATTAAGCGTATTTTATTAAATGAGCCAGATAATAAAAATTCAGACATTTGAATAGCACACGTAGAATAAATGCCCATTTCTAGTGGAATTTTGCAGCAACAAATATCAAAGATCACCACAATTTTTTTTCTGATTTCCACAAAGCTTACTACTTTGTAGCAAATGAACAAATCACAGGAATGACACAAAACCTTCGCTTGAATATTATTGTGGCCTTGTGAAATATACCTAAAAATTCTTAATCCCAGTTAGCTCCTAATTGTTCATCCTCTGACCTGAAATCTTTGAGGCACGGACTTCACTAATGAAAAGCAATATATTCCATCAAGCCACTTCCAGCTTTCTCAACTACAGCTTTGCAGGATGGAGCCTCGTCAAATTGGCCATTTTTCCGTCATAAATTTTCCATGGGATCCACACTGTTTGCTGGCCGGGTCATTGATTTAATATGGCTTTTCTGCAGAAAATAATCTTTGCTCTGTGATGAGATGCATTATCGTCCTGAAAAATGACATCAGCATCATCACCAAACCTATTTTTATGGCTGGAATAAGAAAAGGGTCTAAATTGACTATGTACACCTGTGAACTGACTGTTTAGGAAATAATCTCCCCTGGTTCCTTTACCAGACATGCAACCCTAGATAATTAATATGTAAAGAATTAGCTTATTTTCACCTGGCAGTCATCATTATGTGTTTCTTTTTCTAGTGTAGTTCTTCCCATGTATTTTCCTAATAGAACCTTGCCCATTTTGTTTATACTAGCACCAAAATTAAGATACAGTTTCCTGGGAACAGCATCTTTTTGGCACACTCTGTTCTCTGTTTGCTGTTCTGTGTGTGCCCTCATGAGAGTACCGCTTTGCTCTCTTTCGTTTCTCATCTAATTAAGCCAGCAGCCAACAACTTGACAGCGTACGGCGGCCGGCAGTCAGCATGGTGTGTTCCTTACATACTGTTGTACTGTGTTTCTTTATTACACAGAATATTATTAATATTATTTTGTTTTTAGTCTATTTGTTATTATATTGTCTTTTCTTTTCCTATCTCTCTTTAAGTACATTCTAGGTTATCTATTTTTGGAAATTTGCACAGTCTTAGGTGTGATTTGGGGTTCATGTCACTGCACGTTGTACTTGTATAACTGTGTATGTGACAAATAAAGAATCTTAGTCTTAATCTTAATCTACCGGTTTCGGTTTTGGAGCCAAGCTTGTATTGGATTGGTCAAACAAATCTGGCCATAATGATCAATTAAATTAGACTGTCACTTGATACTTTAAACTCAACAGTTTGTGTCCACTGCAGAATTACTGCTTCTCAAAAAGTGGGTTTTAAGACTCACCACTCAGGCATGAGAACAGATGGCGCATGGATTAAAGCGTGTATAGAACTCATTGTTTAGGACTGTTAGCGTGAAATTCTGTAATCAGACAGAAGTACAATATGATCTCTGCCAAGCGTCGGTTAATGGAATTATGGTGGGGAGCGTTTTGCCATTCCCTAATGTGGATTTTGACATTTGCATCATTAGTGCTTGGGAATAGATTGGATAATAACCATAAAGCTTTGATGGGAACTATACCAGCGAGTGGCAGAATGAGAGGTAAAAGCTGTCGATTTACAATATGTCAGGGGTTCTTCTTGGAGAGGCATAAGACATTTAGTGTGAGAATCCTCCCCCCCCATATAATTCTCTGTTCACTTGGTCGGAAAAAGAAAGTTGTGGACTTGGCTGAGGCATCGAAGGGGAGTTTTGATCTCTCTCTCTCCCTCTTTCCCTCTCCCTCTCTCTCTCCCTCTCTCCCTCTCTCCCTCTCTCTCTCTCTCATTGTCTGTTTCTCTCTCTGTCTGTCTCTCTCTCTCTCTCCCTCTCTTTCCTCCCTCCTTTGTTGTGTAGAGTTGTATTAATCTGACTCTCGGCCTCTCTTCCGCTGCTTTGTCCCGCGTGCCGCCTTAATGGCAGACATCAACAGCCCAACACAAAAGTGTCCCGACCCCCAAAACTGGTTAACGTGGTGTTGGGGAGGGGTGTGTCAGGGTGCCGGGGGGGGGCTGGCGGGGGGGTCACGGCTGTGTGGGGCTTTGATGTGGTGTTGGGGCGCAGACCTCTACTCCCCCACCCCATCAACCCAAGCAGACTAGGCCTGCTAGAGAAGCCTACATGGTTACACTTGAGAGAGGTTGTTATGGGATACAGAGGGGATTGGGATGGTGTGTGTGTTGCATTTCATTTTTTAACACTGAATGAGCAAAACAGTTTCTTTTATGTTAAGGTTGGAAGTTCCTTATGTATAATACATGATTATTTTTCCATTATTATTAAAACAAAAGACCAGAGTTTTGTCCAAAATGTACATGATCAGCCGTCTACACTTGAGAAAAAGGGGAAGCCGTGTCTACTGGATCTCCGAGGCTGGTGTAACGTACATGTGGTGGAGGTTTATACTAACTGTGCTGGTCTAAATCATCTCACACTTCTCAATCCGGGTTGAGTTGTTGTCAAACAGACTCCATTATGTACTTTCTGACACTGTGAGGCGTGTTTTTAAAGATACAGGTGACATTAAGACTTCAAGGCAGCTGCTACTACTGCTTTTACATCCTTTTGTCTCTTTGTATAGATGTTTGGAATCTAACAGTTGCTTCAGTGCTATTTAAGCTTCTGATTGCTTGTAGATCAGAATCAGAAAACTTTATTGATCCCCGAGGAAATTGCTTATGTACTGACTGCAAAGACTCAGACAACGATTTAAAATAAAGTTTAAATAAAATCTAAATAAAAAAATCGGTAGAAAAGAAAAAAGCTCAATCTGAAAACCCTATGCTATTTACAGAAATGCTGGTATAAATACTATATATAAGTAACACAGTTGAGTGAGAAACTACTAATACATAGTCTCATAGCTCGGGCATCAAAATGCCTTGACTTTTCTCAGTAGGCGGAACATGGTCTCCCTCAGATGGCCTTAAACAAATTCTACAGCCTTAGAAAACCTCCTTATAGTGAGAAATTCTCCTCAAAGTTCAGTTAAGCTGAAGTGAATTTAGTTGAATTGAGAATTTCTCAATGTAAGGAGATTTTCTATTGTTGTAGAATTAATTTAATGCCAATATTTATAGCGCTCTCTCTCTCTCTCTCTCTGTCTCTCTCTCTCTCTCTCTCTCTCTCTCTCTCTCTCTCTGTCTCTCTCTCTGTCTCTCTCTCTCTCTCTCTCTCTCT
>JBBJLS010000134.1:5505679-5521764 GCA_037577275.1 Bryconaethiops microstoma | reverse complement strand
TATATATATAAAATGGTGTATGTGTATATACATATATTCAATGTGCATCCACTTGTTTTAAGATGGTGTTCTAATGTATGTGTTTATGCACTGTTTTGCTGTGCAGGCCAATGTGGCTGGAGCGCTGTGTGATGAGTGTAAGCCAGGCGCTTTCCACCTGACTGCTGGGAATCCAGATGGCTGTCTGCAGTGCTTCTGCATGGGCGTCACCAAACAGTGTGCCAGCTCCACCTGGACCAGAGACCAGGTCAGCCTCACTCAAGTCTACTGATCTGGGGCCAGATCCATAAAAGTGTCTTAGGAGAGAAAAGCCTTCTCAAAAGTCTTTTTTTTCTTAAAGTAAATAGTATTTTGGAAGATTTTCTTAATTGTTCTTAACTGTTCTCTTAAGAAAACATGTAAGAACAAGGGGTATACTGAGGAAAAACTATGTCCTTAAATGTTTTTTAAGTTTAAGATAATAAGCATAAATTCATCAGCTATTGCTGTTGAGGGTTTGCATGAGCTGAGCATATGTATTTCAGCACTAACATAAAACATGTAAAAATCCTCATTATGATCGAACTCTTGACGATGATGTTCTTACATAAGGTTCATTCCACAGAAACAGTACAGATCAAGAGTTAGACCTCTTCCATTAAACCTATTAGAATGTGAAAGCGAAATAACTGATACAGCCCTTGCTCACTGGTTTCGATGATGTGTCTGCAGGTACGAGGGGGTGTTAATGGCCAGCTCTTTAGTCTCTCCAATGGAGCCAACACTCGCTCCATCACCGAGGGCATCGCACAGAGAGGAAGCGCAGAAATAACCTTCCGCTCCTTCAACAGCATCCCCAACGACATCTACTACTGGGTGCTGCCCGAGAGCTTCCGAAGAGACAAGGTGAGCCTGTCTGAGTTCCAGTGAACGGCAGGTTTGAAGTGTAGTGCTGTGCTCCACCGTGGATCATGGGTTACAGGTGGTATTGAGCAGAAGCTCTGTTTATTCATGTTATGTGGGGGATATTGTTATAGGTCTAGTGGTCAGGGTGTTCGCCTTGTGATCAGGAAGTCATGGGTTTGATTCCCAAGACTGCTAAGCACCTCTGAGGTACCCTGAGCAAGGTACCCTCCCCACACACTGCTCCCCGGGCGCTGTGTTCCTGGCTGCCCACTGCTTCACCTGGCGAAGGGGTTAAATACAGAGGAAGAATTTCACACTGTTCACACCGTGTGCTGTGGTGTGTTCACGTATGACGTATGACAGAATGGTCACTTTCCATTAAAACTTTCATAGCAGCCGGTGGCTGTGATCAGAAAGCTGTGGGTTCGAATCCCAAGACTGCTCTAGTAATGCTAATATCCTACACAGCTGCAGCATGTGGAACAGTTCCACACTTATGAACTTCTCCAGCCATGTCATTTTATTTTGTTCTATTACCTCAGGTGATGTTAATCAATGCTCTCATTAATACGTTCATTTATTGAATTGTATTTTCTTAAAGGGGGTTTTCAAAAAAGAAACACTGTTTTTAAGCGCTGTGGTTGTATGGGTTCGGTGTTTTGTCCATATCATGTAGCCCTTAACACGCACTGTATAAACATGCAAAATAAACAGCACAGTCCTAACTGATCCTAAACTGCTGTGTGAAGGTGACTGCGTATGGAGGAGAGCTGCGCTACAAAGTGCGCTTCGAGCCTCGCTCTCGCTCTCTGGTGATCGATGGACAGCCAGATGTGGTTCTCCAGGGCAACGGCATCTTCCTGGAGCATTCCTCCCAGACCAAGCCTCTGCCGCGAGTGCCTGCCGTCATCACCGTGCCCTTCAGAGAGGTGTGATCATGAACTAGATTACTGTTCTTAAGCAGTTCATTTGTTCTGTTTTAGTTCATGTGTTAAGAATGTAGAGGACAAGAGGTGCTGTTCGCTATTCTATTAAACACTGTACTGTTTTTTAACATAGTAAAACACACGTACATACATACATATATGTACATAAACCTGTGTGTGTATGTATGTGTGTATGTATGTATGTATATTTTCACTTTTGCATGTTATGAACAATTTTCCACTTTTACAACAGCGAGCTGAAATCTGCCCCCAATATCATTATTGAGAATGTTTGACCCTTGAACACAACCTGAGTGGGATATAATTACTGAAGTAGGAGTAGAATAATCAAAATGCACCCAAACAATGCCTGATTTTTAAAATATTTTTTTGCAAGATTGTCACCCATGTTTTGTCGGGGGACAGGCTAATCTTGTTCCGGATAGCTGCACTGACCTGCATTTTTAGCAACACGTCTCCGAAGCAGCAGAGAGAAGCTGCTGGTCTCGCTGTGAACACGTGCACTGTTTAAGATGAAGGATGAATAAACTTATCTATGCATTCTTTTTTGAATTATTAATTTTTGGGAATTTTGCTGCTAAAACAGGCCTGAAAACACCCTGAAAGCATCTATTTTGGGTATCTTTGTGGTAACTGCTTGTTTTTGGGTTAATTGTCTGTCTTTAATCTCCACCAGTCTGCATGGAGGAGGGCTGATGGACAGCCCTGCACTAGAGAGCACCTGCTGATGGCCCTCGCTGATGTTACTGCCTTCATGATCAGAGCCACCTATGCAGATAATATGGCTGAGAGCAGGTATGTTATTGTGAGCATTATGTTTTTCTGAGCACATTATGGCTTCTGCTAGAACTTGATAGTGCAATTACTGTTGTTCAATATTATACACTTTACTCTACTGTATATATTCCTTTACCCTACTCTAAGTATTCCTGTTATCACTGTGTAGATATCCACAATCAACATCTTACTTGCACATTAACTCACTGCTTAATTTTTATCTTTATACTGTTAATATTCCAGACTTATATCTTATTTAATATTGCTATATTACTTATTTTTGTTAAAACTAGTTTTAAACCTGTTTGTTTTCTCTACACAATGTGCGTCTGCTGGTTTGTTTCAAACGTTATCTTGTTGTACATAGTGACAATGAAGGCATCTATCTATCCATCTATCCATCTATCCATCCATCTATCCATCTATCCATCTATCTAACTACTTGAACAATTTCAGGTGAATTTTCAAAGTAGCTGAAAATTGTCTGTTAATCATTATTTATATTTTTTATGGTTAAAATGCCATTAAGCATTATACTTTTTCTCACATTGCCCTCCTTTAAAGTAAATCTAGTGGGATCTCACAATCTCAGAAGTGAAGTTCGTACTGGGCAGCGTCATGACAGTCACAGCCAATAGGCACTGCTTATGCAGACTGTACCTCCTAATTAACTGGCCACTCAAATTATTGTAGTGTGTTGATTTTCCATGGTATGGTGACACTTAAATGGAAACTAAGCAAACTAAAACGGCCCTCACACACAACTTTTTTTATTTGACTGCATCAGGAGGTTAAAACGGGGGAAACCATATTCATCGTATAAAGTATGTAGGCGTGATTCAGTGGTACAGCATGGCATTAAAATGTTGATCAGAGTCAAAAGCAGGCCTCCACAAAACTCCAGATAAAGTAGACCATGAGAACCTTATAGGGCTCTCCCTATTTTGACAGAAATGGAAACTACATAAGAGAGTCTGTTTTATATGACTAATCTCAGTGTGGTTTGAGGCAAGCATGAGATTCGGTTTGCAAAATGCTGATGGTTGAGTAAAAGCTATTAGATACATTAGTGTGAAGCTAAAAAGCAAACTAAACATGCCTTTGATAAACTGGTCAACTGTGTAAATTTGCTTAATCCTTAGCAGACGAGTGGCAAGGATCTGTGCAAGCAGCATAACAAATGATAACTTGTCATCATATATCAAAACAACTCCTTATATTGAAGTTCCCCAGGTTTATGTTGATGGTTGACGTGTCAGACATCATGCTGAGCTTTTGTTTGGTGTTCCTATGAACCAAAGTTATTGGGATTTTACAAACTTTAACAACCGCTACTGGGTTTTTTTAAATGGCATCACACGCAAATGTCCATAAAGAACATAAATGTCTGAATTTCTTTTATTTTTAGTCTTAGAAATGGAAATAGAAAATAGCAGAAGAAACGGGGGGAAAAGAGCAGAAGATCTTTAAACATGGGGGAGAGCATAATCTCCGCCTTCAGTGGGTGGGGAAAACCAGAGAGCGGCTGAGCAATCGCATGCCAAAACCATTTTTATTTGTTGAAATCAGATTGTATATTCTTGGGGGCAGCTGGTGGCCTAGTGGTTAGGAAGTTGGCCCTGTGATCAGAAGGTTGTGGGTTCAAATCCCCAGACTGCTAGTGGCTCCTCTGAGGTTCCTTTGAGCAAAGTACCGTCCCCCCCACACTGCTCCCTAGGCGCTGTGTTCCAGGCTGCTCGCTGCTTTACTTGGTGAATGGGTTAAAGGCAGAGAGGTGTGGTGTGTTCACGTATGACAGAAAAACATCACACTTTACTTCACTTTCTGAGTTGTAAGGGTTAAGAACCCCTCTATGATCTATCCATTGAGTCTTTGTGTTCTGTGTTCTACGTAGCCTTTCTGACATCCAGATGGATATTGCAGTGCCCCACTCCTCAGGGAGCGAAAGAGCCCTGGAAGTGGAGGAGTGTGCCTGCCCTCCAGGCTACAGAGGACCTTCCTGCCAGGTATGTTGCCCCGGCTTTAGAATCTGAGTCACTAAACCAGCCCTGCCCTTGCAGCACACCTGGCGAGACAATGTTTTAGGCTCAAATAGAAATACTCATGTTTTCTTTTGTTTTGTCATTGGGGTGGAGACACCTACTATCTTGCTGTGCAAATTCATTGTTCGCATGCCATCACATGAGTTCTGTCTAACGCTTTGTTTGCAGGAGTGTGATGTCGGATACACGCGCACCGGATCCGGCCTCTACCTCGGCACCTGTGAAAAGTGCGAGTGCCACGGGCACGCCAGCAGCTGTGACTCAGAGACGGGAGCGTGCCTGGTGGGTAAACATTCTCTACACACACACTCACACACATGCCTTCAACCAGTACATGCCTTATTAGTGCGATTGCATCAGGCAAAATGTCCTTTAACATCCAGCGCAGTGTGTATGTCTTCAGATTTTTGATTGGTTGATCAAGGGCCGTGTATTTATCATTTTAAAAATTGATTTTTGTGGTTGAGTCGCCTGCACAATGTATGGGGAGAGAGAGTGAAGGGTGTAGCAGATGGAGGCAATCATGGCTGAGGCAGCTGGACAGGAACTAAACGCGGGGCAGCAAATTGCATTTTTGACCCGTATTCGAGTTAGAGCGGGTCGCTCAGCTTGTTGTCAGCTGTCTTTAACCATAAATGGCTTTGTAAGATACAGCAAGTGAACCCAGCCCTTCCATGGTTCCGCAGTAAGATGCGCATTGAATCAGAACAGGTCAGAATAGGTCCCAGTTCGAGACACAAACTTTTTTCACCGTAATACCAGTTTACAGCAACCATTACACTTCACAGTTTCTTGCGGAAACACAATCTAGTTCATTTGAATTTTTACAATAATTTTCCATTGGAATAAGTTGGTCAATACATGTTTGTTGTCTGGAGCTTTTTTAGTTTTGCACGGAAACTCCATGGCTAATGTATCTATCAAGCAAAAGAAGGTAATCTATAAGCACATGGAAACATATCTGTTAAAACCAACAGCAGTAATAGATAAATTGTTATAGATAAATTGGTAATAGTAGATAATTTAATCCACACTTGTCCATTTTTATAGATTGTAGTATGTCTTACGGTGTCAGAAACCGCATAAGTAATGTGAGATTACTTTGCATACCAAAAATATACGAAATATTTGTACATGACAGTTTCCCAACCTGCCTTTCTGCATTAGAATTAAATTCTTTTTGTTACTGTCTTTAATGATCTATGCAAACAACTGCTGTTCAGATTGACTACAAAAATTGTGCTTTCAAAAGTAGAATAGGTTTTACCTGACAACACAATAACAGTAAATTCATTTGGGAAGTGAATGTTATATTTTGAAACTTTTAAAGTTGTGTAAATTCCTCCCTTTTACCCAAATATTACTTTAATGTATTTAATATGGACATATCTGATGGTCCAGAGTGCCTTACCTCTCTCCACTCTTTATTACAGCAATGCCAGCACAACACAGCTGGACCTCGATGCGAGAGCTGTCTCCCTGGTTTCTATGGCAACCCAGTGACCAGCGGCCCCCATGCCTGCAGACCGTGCCCCTGCCTTGGACCTGCCCCTGGCAACAAGTGAGTTTAGGCTGGCACACTTGCCAATGCATAACACATTTTTATCTTGAATTTTGAAAATCATTGCACCCATATGTTTGACAATTTAGCTTGATTCAAATATTTAAAAGCATGTAAAATCAAGTTTTACGTCAATCTACAAAAATAGGAAATATTAGACCTTACGGAGTAGATCTACCAAGGCAGATTGATGCATATTTGCAAAATATATTTCCTCATAATAAACCGGACTAATCTTTAATCCTTTTAAATATGATATATAATACACAATTCTGTGCAAAAGTCTTAACCATCTGCGCAAATTGTTTGGAGCAGTGATACGTATTTGAGATTTGTTTTGATTGTAAAACAGTAGTCGATATTGTGTGAGCTGGTGAGGAGAACACAGGTTCGGTTCCAGATTCCTCCTCAGTTCCTCCAGCCCTTGCTTAGATTTGTGAAATTCCATCAGCAGCTCCTGATTTAATTTAATTAAGTCAAACCAGGTTTCTGATGGAAACTACAAGTAATACTTGGCTTCCTCAGGGGACGCATTCATATTCTGTACTTAGTCACTATTTACTGTATAATGTTAAATTATGTGAATAATGTGAAAAAACACTCACCGCTGAACAGGTTTTAAATGTAAGACATTTGCACAGTACTGTATATTTTGAAAATGTTGTCATACCCAAACAGTTAATGTTATTTGCATTGCCGTTTAGTGTGCCAGATATTACTCTTGCTAGGATTCCTAATCATGTAAATATTCTCCCATCTGCAGTGGGGCCAAGTCCTGCTACTTGGACACAGACGGTCAGCCCACCTGTAATAACTGTCCCCCGGGTTATACTGGAAGGCGCTGTGAGAGGTAAGCTGTCTGCTCTTTTTCTTTCTAAACTGGTAAAGAGGATTGCTGTTTCCCCTTCGAATGGTCTGGGGATGCTGGGCTGGCCAGGCTGCAGATGGAGGGGATCATGGTCCCCCTCTCAAGCGTCATAGCATGTTGGCCTGCTGCATGTCTCTATTCACCCCAGTCGTGATTGAGTGGTTTCCGTAGGGACGTATGGGAGAAGCCAAATTTGAATTAACGCCACCCATACAGTTGAATGTATTTGTGTGGGGATATGTTTTAGTACTAGCTTTGATGTTTCTAGCAGTCATGTGTGCACCTAATAGGAACTGGCCCATCTGTAAGGGTTTTGTGGTCACAGGTTAAGGCTCCCATCATAGTGAGGACTTTTGCAATGTTTTTTTAAAGGTCTGTTCGGGGAAATTGAGTGTAGTAGATCTTAGATCTGCTGCAGCATTAGGTAACGTAGCTAATTGTGAAGTATGAGTTAAAGGACTGTGTATATATTTCACATTTGTTCAGCTAAATGTCACTCAGACGTCTGTGACATTTCCTTCCTAAGGATGCCATTTGTCCTGTATTGCTTTGCTGTTATTTGCTTCAGGGCTGCTTCGAGCTCTTTTAGGCCAAGTGGACACTACACGACTTTCAAACTCTCAGAATACTGCTTACACTGCACAGCATTTTGAGAAATATGTCGTGCACAAGCACATGATCCTGAAAACCCATTGTCTCATGGGAATTTTCTTTGATGTGACGTTGCGAAAAACAGAGCCCGAGCAACTTTTTGTGCGAACACTGGTTTTATAGCAAACACGCAATCACACTTCGCATTTTCTTGCGGAAATGCATCTAGTTGTTCTGCCTGTTCCTGTCTTGTCAACTGAGAGTTTCCTCTATTGCTCTTCATTGTTCTTACTATATTATACCAGATATATATTATACTTGTTCTCAAATATTATACCAGATCATACACCAGTATATGATTGGAATCAGTCAAGATGGGCAAAAAAGTTTTTTTTTATTTTATTCGGATGATACGTGTAATTTAGTTAGGTTAATAACATGAGTGATTTTCATTTACAAATTTCAACCCATTTAAGAGCAAATAATAGAATTCATTGCTAATAGAAAGTACTGGAAATGTGGTAATGCATTGTGTAATGTATCACTTAGCCCATACAGCACAAGCTTCAGGTTTAGAAAAAAGAAAATGGCCCAAAAATGAGGTATTTCTATGTCAGTGTCTGCATTTTGTCACCAATCTGTCAGAATTTGCCTGGACTAAGACAGCTGGGGCTAAACATCGTGTAGTGTGCACTCGGCACTTGCTGTTGCATCATGCTATCTTTTACTGTATGTTCTGTTCTGAAGCTCTTTTTGGTTAAATGCTTAGATGGCCATGGGACTATGAGGTCAGCGTTTATGCCTGTCATGTTAAAATAAGTTCTCTCCCTGGCATAAACGAGGCGGTGGCTTTAGATGACTTCTGTGGATCTGTACCCCTTGCTCCTGAGTGCAAACGGTTGTTCGGTGTCTTAGGGGAAAAGGTGGTTTGTATGCGAAACCTACTCCCAAGTTACACTCTCTTAACATTTCAAACCAAGACAAGAGACGACTGACAATTGTGGAGACTTCTACCTAGAAGATCAGAGGAAAAAACTGCCCCCTTTGGAGTGCAATGAAGATGTTTCTGAGGAAACGGAGGAAACGCAATTGTTGGACGGTAGTGGGCATGGGGATGATCTTAGCCAAAGAGTGGGTATTCCTTCAAGGTCTTCACAATCAAAAATTCCTACAAGAGCTTTGTTAGTAACAACTTTCCACATCCAACAAATTACTCCTTCGGTCACAGTTAAGATGAGCCTTATCAGGACTCGAGGGCCTTCTCTACTCACTCCCAGCCCCAAAGATCGAAAGCATAGCTATCAGTCCCTGCTCCGGATGCACATGAACCATTTCAACCGGCGACTTGGCATGCTGGAGAGCAACATGCTAGATGTGAAGGAGAACCTCCAGAGCATGAAAAACCAACAGAGCCGTCTCAGCTTGCAGCTGGACCAACTGACCAGAATAGTCCCTATGAACGACAGGGGATATCAAGCTGAGGACCTGGCCAGGAACTACACTGACATGGAAGCCAGACTGAAGCACCTTGAGAACAGGCTGGAGATCCTGATTGATAGCTTAATCATACTTGCTCAAGAAGTATACAAAGTCAAACAGGCTTGTTGCTCATCGCGCCCTTCTAAGGAAGTTAGAACTGTTGCCCCAGTCCAAGTTACAGTTCTGACCACAACAAGGTCTACAGCCAGGCCAACTTTACCAGCTAAGAGACCCCAGAGGAAATCTGCAATTCCCAAAATTTCAACCTCACCCACCACCCCTACTTCCACTTCTCAGCGAAACAGACAAAGTAAGACCACTGTTGTCCAAACCAAAGAGCAGCTAAAATCAACCCTAATGGTACAACCTAATAAGAGGAGATCATCGTTAAAGGATACAAGAGTTGACTTTACCTTAAAGAAGTCCAATAAACAGCAAAACTTTTCTGAAAAGGCGGCACATCCCAAAAGTACAATCACATCTCCACTTTCCACTAGTTGTACCCCAGATCAGAATGAGCAGCTTAAGACACCAGTTAGCACGATCCAAACACCAACACCAGCAACTGAACAAGTCCAGCAGAAACAAAAGAAGCCATTATTGAAGGACACTTCAAAAAAAATTACTCCAAAGTCTATGCCTGAAAAACACCTAAATAATGGAAAGAAGAACCCCAGATTTCAACTCGAGCCCCCTTCCCATACCAAAGCACCTCCAATAAAGAAACAATATCTGAAACAATCATCTTCCACACTACCTAACAAACCAAGACCCAGAATTCTTCCAAAACATGCAAAAAAGCCAGATCTGGACCTGGTACCAACCAAAAAGGCCAAAACAGAGTTGGTAATTAGAAGACCTCAAACAGTCCAAGCTAACAAAAACACAAAGAAGGAAAATACAACAATCAATCAGTTGGATCCTTCTCAAGGTCCATTATACCGCCTCTCCAAGACACCCAAAAAAGAATCTTCTGTGAAATATGTACCTTCCAAATCTCCCCCAACCAAGCAGCCTGACTGCTCTATCCCCAAGGTAAAACCTGGCATCCCCAAAAAACAAAAACCGAGAAACAACCAGAAGTCTCATATGAATATTTTAGACATTCTAAAACTAAACCACCAAGATGATCCAAAAACATCAAGCCGACAAATTCAGGTCCAGAATGGGGAGCTCCATATTATTCTTGGAAAGCTGGTTATTCCTGTAAAAATCATTCCGGATACCTAGAGACCACTTCTAGCCTGTAAACTATGACTGTATTGCATTCCTAATGGACTCATTAATATATTAAAAATGTGAAGAATAATGAATCTGAATGCCCACCATTCAACTGTTGTTGAATGCTGCAGGTCTTCAGCACCAAGGAGTGGATGCACATTTAAGTTGTAATTGTCTTATACATTGTTTTATACACCCTACTATTATTTTTGTTGTTTTTAATAGATTCTTGTATGTTGCATTGTGTTTATCATGTGTTTTATGTTCCTTTAACAATGGAACTAAATATTGTGCTCATTTACTTTATAATCTTTGTGCTAAAATGCATTGCTTTTTGTATTCTCTGTCTTCAGCTTCAGCATGTTCTCATCCGGAGCGACTTACAGTTTAATTAGTGTAGCGTTAGGAGTCTTGCCCAAGGAGTAACATGGCGTTGGTGTAGCATGGTGTGCTTGCCCGATAGGGAATAGAACTCCAGCCTAGTGTCTGGAGGACAGAAGTGTTACACACAAGGCTACACCGACCTTGGTTAATCTGCCTTGTTTGTTGCTTTATGTGGGTAACAAATATTCAAACATTTGAAATTACTTACTAGAAGAAGACTAGGGATTAACTGTTCAAACTGTTCACTATGTTAATGCTCCAGTGTCCATCAAATTGACAAAGTGCGATCTAAGTTGATTTGCTGTTCTAAGACTGTCAATGCACCGAATTATTTGCTTGTTCATTGGAGAGAAGTCTGAACAGCTAAGTGGTTTCATCCTCAGTATTTGGAATGGCATTTAATCACCTTCTTGCTAAAGCAGAAACTTGCTTTTCGAGTGTTGATATTAGTAGCAAAGACTCTGAGTTGGGAGAACAATAAAAAAAAGTGAAAATTGGAAAACATATCTGTGACTGGTGTCAGAATCATGACTGAAATGATAAGAATGGACTACCTTGGAGCTTGCACCCAGCAGGTAAGTTCCTCAGCCAGTTCTGTTGAGCTTTGGGGCGAGGTGCTTTTCCTCATGTAAGCAGTAGAGCGTTTCAGATCCTGCTTTGCTCTCAGGTTCTTCAGTTTTTCTGCATTTCTGTTTAGAAATGCTAGGATAAATGTATGAAATTTAATAACTAAAAAAGGAGGCCTCAATAATTGTTTTAGGCATGTCGCAGTTCTCCCATCTCCTGGGTACCACTGTATCTGCTCTGCCATCTTTTTCCTCTTTTAATGACCACTAGAAGAAGCAGATTACAGTTCTGTACGCTTGCATTGCTTTCACTTAAGGTTTGATCTTCTTGCTTACATAAGCAAGTGTATGTTTCTATATCTTCTTGTCTGAATCTGTGTATTTTTGGTAAAGAGCGTTCAACTATTTATCGTTGAACACATCAGTTAACAGGTAACCCACGGTTTTATTTGTATCAACAAATACATTTCCAATAATACTTCAATAATTATCGTCTTTTTCGCTTATAACATGGTTGGGCCACTTGATATGATTCACCAAATATATCACAGCCATGTAGGCTGTACTGGTAAATCTCTTTAAATCTCTATAAACCTCCATTTGTATACATTTAATGAAATTGATTCAGTTTACAATTGATTCAGTTACTGAAATTTGGTTTTATCTCATTACCAGCAACCAAGAAATGTACTGTTATTGAGCTAAAAAATGTGTAATGTTGGGTAGCAGGCATTTAACATTCGTCTGTTTATCTGAAAGACTTTAAACCCTTTACTGTCATTCTCGCCATTAATAAACTTAAAAGCAGTCATTTAACTCCACAAGGGCAAAATGCTGAGTGACATGCTGTGGCACATGGAGAAAATGAGCTGGCATTCGGAGTCAGCAGGCGCCACCACGCGTCCGTGCCAGTGTGTGCACCTTCATTAAAAAACAATAGCGCGATGCCTGACAAAGTCTGGTGCCCTTGTGAGTTTCTGCTGTTTATTTGAGTGGTGAATTGTAACAGTTGAGAAACGAAAGTTATATCAGACAGTACTTTTACTAACAGCTGGTGTCTAAAATGGTCATTTCAGATATAAATATAAAAAAGTATTTATTATACACTCAGCTTATAATTCGAATGTTGATTCTGGGTTCACGATTTTATATTCTTGCAATATTTTGAGCAAAATTTATATGAAGACTGTATTCAGTTGTGGCATAATCTGCATCATTCCTCCTAATTAATAGAATACTCACTCTCCATAATGCATTGTCCATGATGCACATAGTCACATTTTTGCATTGCAATGTAATGAATTTTCCACATATTGTTACCCCCATCATATTGCCTATATGATAGTGGTCAGTCGGGCCCTCTTCATCTATACCTAAATTCCAATGGCGTCCATGTATATCTGTTGCATGTTTTGTATTTCTCTTTCTGAGACAGTCCTGTGCAATAAGGACACTCACAGGGCTCTTCTAGCTGCTGTAAATCCATCTACAAGTTTTAGAGACAGTTCCTTCATGTCTCCGCATGGTTCTGTGTGATGTTTCATCTGTTGTAGAAGGCACACAAACTCCTTAGAAAAGTGTTTCACTGTGCTGTTGCTGATTCTTTCTCTAGATGTGCCCCTGGATACACAGGCAATCCTGAACGTGGACAGGGCTGCACTCCAGGAAACAATGGTGGGTGTTAATTGAGACACACTTCAATGTACATTTTGGTCATGATGTATTTAAAAACAGTATATAACTATTGAGAAGCTATGAGGTGGTTTTGTTTTCTTGCACCATATGGAGATTTTTTCTTTGACAGTCTTTGCATTCTGTATGACTATGATCTTCAACACTTGACTTTTGTCAGAGACCGAAAGAGCCACTACATTTATAATAAGGCTCTGTAGTGCTTCTGACCGGACAAATGTTTCCTGTCTACAGGGAACTGCTACAGCTGTGACCAGCGAGGGAGCGAGGGCTGCCGTTCAAACGGGATCTGCCTTTGCAAGGCAAGCTCACTTTTACGAATCCCACTGCATATCACCAGTCCAAGTTTGGATGGAGCGCTGAAAACACTTATACAATTTCTCAATATGTTCTCGCACACCCAGATGAATGTGGAGGGTCCGTCGTGCTCCAACTGCAAATCTGGCACCTTCCACCTCAGCCCCACCAACAAAGATGGCTGTCTGCCGTGTTTCTGCATGGGAGTCACTCAGCAGTGCTCCAGCTCCTCCTACTATAGACACGTGGTAAGGCCTGCAGACAGCAAGGATTTTCAGCTATGCTATTTTAGCTTCTTTCTAATTTTAACATCGATTTAATCGTTTCAGACACAGTCCGAAATGCAGTTAAAATCAATGCAGTCCCTGTGCTCATGTGCGTAATGCCTCTGTGCCTGCCGCTTTTGCACTGTGGGTGAAAAATGTGTTTATTCTTGTGCCTTAAATTGATTAAAGTCCTTTGTTTGAGACTGAGAGCCATTTTTTTCTGGAATGTAACTTTTTCTCTGCACTGTTTTAATCTCTGTCTGTCGAGCCCACGTGCGAACGCCCCCACCCCTCTCCCCTTTGAAGGGGACCGCCACTTCATTTCCAAAAAGCCCCTCAATGAAGTGTTTAATGTGTGAACACAGAGGTTCAAATTGGGTTTGGGCTGAGACACTCCGTTCTGGAGACACTCAGTGAGTCAGAATTGTTCTCAGTGGTGGTCAATGGAACCACACAAAGTTAAAAGTTAAAGTTGGAGGTGCCAGAATGTAACTTTAGTAAACACCTAGCAACACCATAGCAGGCATCAGGTGGTGCCATGTGGGTGGTAGTAGTCTAGTGGGTGAAACACTTGCCTGTGAACCCGATGACCAGAAAGTCACAGGTTCAAACCCCCACTTTCTACCATTGTGTCCCTGAGCAAGACCCTTAACCCACAGCTGCTCCAGGGGGACTGTCCAGGGGGACTGCTCTGGATAAGGGTGTCAGCCAAATGCCCCCTTTACCTTTACCATCAGTAACCACACAGGAATACAATAACAACCACCTTGTAACAACCTCAATTACCATAACAACCGCGCACTTCGTATTTTCTCACAGAAATGCTGTATATAAATGTATATATACATATACTCACTGTTTTCTTCCCTTGTATCAAGGTCACCACTGAGTTTGCACCAGGAAACATTCAGGGCTTTGCTCTTGTGAACCGACAACGCACCAACCGCATCAGCACCGGTTTCTCGGTGGAGGTGTCCACAGACGGGACCCAGCTGTCTTTCACCGGCTTCGACCGCGTCGGCCAAGAGCCCCATTACTGGCAACTGCCCAGCAGCTACCTGGGAGACAAGGTACAATCTGACGTGGTTTAAAACTCCTTTTATACCATAGGGCCTCCTCTTTATTCATGTACAGACGACTGGACTTGCTTTTGTGTTTCTCTTTCCACTTCTGCGAGCTTTGCATTCTTTTGCTATTTGCTTTACTTTTTCATGTTTGGGGACGTTAGTGATTGGAGCTCCTTCATTGACAAAGGATTTTGTCAGTGATCGTTTAGATGGAAGTTTTGTTTCTTAGTTCTTAGTTTATTATTTATTTTCTGATCATTTTCATTAAATTGTTTATTTAAATTTTCTTTTCTGCACTTAGAAGCAGGCTCACTTTACTCGTTCAAAGCGAGCACACAAGGTAAAGCACTGAGCGTGTTCGATTTGTTGTGGTTTGACGTGGCCTGTCTTTTTTTCCATTGGTGATTTTCAGACGCAGTCTTGAGTCTGCATGATTGATTGGTGGTCGTCGTTGGTTGATTACTCATGCTTTGTATTTTTTATTCATGCTTTGTCAGCATGACAGCATGGTTTCTGAGTGCTCAAGCAGTGCCTCCAATTTTATGTGTACTCATGTTCCACCATATGAATCCAATCGGTTGTTTTGGTTGGTTGAAATAACACATCACAGTATCCATCATTCTTGCAGAAATATGTCAGTCGGATGTTAGAAGTAACATAAGACCCTGAACAACACATACTACACATTAATCCCCTTTCAAAATACTGCAGAATTTGGTATCACTTTTACTTACCTCATATCATACTATATCAGACACAGTATGGGTTCTGCAGGCCACAGATAGAGATTTCAGTGAGACTTGCATTATTCACATAAGACACAACACTTTTAAGACTCTCAGCAACATGCTGCAGTTCACATGACTGACACAATATCGAGATTAAACTAATCACCACAATTTTTTGGGGAAAAAAATGGTTAAATAAGCATAAAAGTCTGCAAAATACACAGATCCAGATGTTTAAGTGTGTATACATTAAGTCAGTCTCCTCAGAGGTAGGTATAGGCCGGGGGTCGACAACCCGCGGCTCTTTCATCCTTATGTTGCGTCTCCCTGTGGCTTTGGAAAATAAATGATAATTTAACACTAGAACGGCGGATAACTGGCTATACCTATAACGGCTGCGTGCGTCAATTGACACAATGCCCAGTTTCGCACAAGACGCTTCCTGGTATGACGCTGCTGCAGTTTGTTCAGCGTTTAGTCCTGCGGCCGCCGACAGACATCCACACAAGCTGGAGTCAGCAGACACAGCAAGTGTCCAGTGGACTTGGGACCCAGAGCCCGTCGTACAGCGTCAGTCGCAGAATCAGAACCAGAACCAGAATCAGAATCAGAATCTCATTTCTTGGCCGAGTATGTAAGCGACACATACAAGGAATTTGATTCCGGTCAGTGGTGTCTCTGAAGCACAACAGTATAAAACAACAACAATATGTA
>JBBJLS010000134.1:5487032-5498495 GCA_037577275.1 Bryconaethiops microstoma | reverse complement strand
TTGGTCTTTCACGTGGAATTCCAATAAAATAGATTCATGTTTGTGGCTGTGATGTGACAAAATGTGGAAAAGTCCAAATGGGCCGAATACTTTTGCAAGCCACTGTATATAGTGAGTTTATTGAACCCTAACTGATACTACTACAATGCTGAGAATCCACTAAGAATAACTTCCAACTGATGTCTAGTCAGTGGTGCTGCAATGGTTTAATCGGGCCTGAAATCTTGATCTGAACTTGAATACAGCCTGGCCTAATCGGCACCACATTATCATGTTTTGAGTCTGAACACAATCACCCAAAGTGCAGAATAAAATCTGTTGGGATGACACAGGTTAAATTATCCAGTAAAGACTGAAATAGATGTAATCATGAATAAATCAAATAAAAAGTCATTTAGGCTTTACCAGTGTTATCATATAAAAGTGTGCTGATATAGCAAGATGTTAGAGACATTGACATATTTGACCCCACTGCTGTGTCCACACCTAAAATATATTTCTTAACATTATAAACATACCCTTAAAACCCTTAGAGCGTACAAATAACAGGTGTTTGCTCTAAAACACGTTCACAGTTTGCTGTGCTTTCGCTTGCCGAGCTGCCGCTCGGCTGCTCTCCGGACCCCCTCCCTCTGCGGGTTTTCCCCACACAAGTGTGGACGGAGACTATCCTAAAAATTCTCCCGGATTCGAAGATCTTGAGTTTTTTTCCCATTTGTTTCTAAGATCTAAAATGAAAGAAATCTGGGCATTTTGTTCTTTATGGGCATTTGCGTGTGATGTCATTTTTAAAACCTTAATAGCGACTATCATTATTACATGTTTTTAAAATGAAAATAGTTTTTACATAACATAAGGACACCGAACAAAGCTCAGTATGATGTCTGCCACCTCGAGCATCAATACAAACTGTGCCACTCGTGTTCAAAAGTTAAATAGAGCACCAAACAAAACACAGGACAAATATAGACATTTTGTATGGTTATGTAATTACATTGTACATTGGAACCCCCTGCCTAACTATTTTGCCTGAACTTCACACAGTCTCCAGCGTACACCCTGGTCTGGACCCGCCAGGGCAGTGGCAAGCTGCCCAACCGCGCCATGGACTTTAACGGCATTCTCACCATCCAGAACGTCCAGCCTGAGGACTACGGCGTCTACATCTGCACCGGCTCCAACATGTTCGGGATGGACGAAAGCTCTGCTGTCCTCCAGGTCCAAGGTTTGTGACTGGTGCTGTTCTCTTCACCAGCGTCCTCTTAAGACCACCTCAAGCTCCACCTGTCAGTGTCTCCTGCCCGGCTGCTTGCATGTCTCTGGCTTTTGCTCTCCTCTCTCTTTGCTTTCCATCATGGGCTGTTCTCATGAGTGCTACCCTCTTGGCCATGGCCAACAGCATGCCGGTTTTCGAGTTTGTCCTGTGGAAACTGCATCTAGAAAATGATGTTTAGTTTCTGCTTTACTTTGGTAGACTGTTTTCTGACTAATCAACTCACTTTAGCATTATTCTACTGCCCTTATCAACCCTTTATTGTTAGTGAAACAATACAGCTTGTGAATGATTAAAACAGGGGCAATTATGAGAACAAAATCAATGAATAAATCAGTTAATATGGAGAAGGAAATCAACATGATATTAAAATACAAACATGGTTAATTTTCCTACAAATTTTCAGCATTTTTTGGCTGTTGAAAGTTTTTCTAAGAGTCTTTTAGGCCTTTGGCTGAGTTACTTTTAAACAATTATAGACAATCTTTGCAAAACCTCTTATCAGTTTTGTTTTAAATAATGAATCATATGGAAATGTTGGATCTGATATAAACAGCTTCTTTTTATAAACCTTTTTCAAATATATATATACATATTTTTGTATCATTTTCAATTGTACAATTTCTGTTTGAATCAAACTTATTTTTATCCCATTAACTGTTGTGTTTATCCAATACAACTGAAAAAAAGTTCAAGCTTGTTTTAGTGTCACATGCAATATGGACGTTACTGTAGTTCAATCTAAAGACGTGGTGTTTCTTAACCTAATCTTTGACTTCCACATCTATATTGTATGGTCAGCTACTGGCAACAATAACAGAGGGTGTATCCCTGCACTGAAAACACATTGACGCAAATGATATTTGTTCTTCCATACGAAGAATTTGTTATAGTACATTGCCAGTGTAGTTGGGTGGCGTGTTTGCAGTCTCCTGCCTGGTCTTGCATGGATACGAGAAAACTGTAAGGAGAAGAACTGAAATTGCTTGTTTATTATGGTTGTTTCAGCCTTTGACATCTGAGGAACTTGTCTTTCCCGTTCTCGGGGTACTTGGCCGCTGTGTGCAAATTTATTATTCAATATTTTGCCCTCATTCATTTTCAATGGGGAGAAACTGAAAAATGCAAATAGTGAGCGACAAAAAAAAACAAAAAAAAAAAACACAGCATGCCGAGAATAGTTGAGCTGGTGTAACACATGGCAGCCAAAAGCATCTCCATAGTGGATTAAACTGTAGAACTCCCTCAATCTACTTGCAACTGCCACAACATGGAGTAGTTTATAGTTTTCAATCTCCATATGTACAGCTGAGTATAATGGCCTTTTTCAACAGGAATGCGATGGCGATGGGTGCGGTTGTAAACAGAGGCAAATAACTGTGGTTTCACGCCATCACACTTTACAAAAATAATAAATTCATGTGTACAGGCATACCCCTGAGCCAGCAAGGCTCTAGTGAAGGAAGCATGAGGAAGATATTCCCGAGACGTGTTATGGGCGTATATCGGAGCTGAATGCAACGTAACCTGCATTACCACGTTTCTTATTGCGTAACTCAGCAGCCGCCCATTTATTTCTACTACAAGCGAGTTGAGTCTGGTTTTCTGGTTTTCTACAATCAGAGGAGAATTCTTTAAAATTGCTGTCCGTTGCAATTGACTGCACTGCAGATGCAGCAGATGGAGTTGATAGTGGTGAAATAACGCTGGTGTTGGGTTCCTTGCTGCTATAATGACTTTTCTGTGGTGGAGGGATCTTGTGTGTCTGGAGCTTTCTGAGGAGGACTGACAGCTGCTGGTTCTGTCTTGAGGAGGCCTGATGGGGATAGTGGCTGACAGGGTCAGTATGATGAACTAGCTGCTGGACAAATGGACTGCAACGTTGTCACCCCCGTACCACTGGAACTGTGCGATTGCTACTACTGTTTTATACATCTCACAGTGAATGTTATGTGTTCTTATGGTGCTATGTTTAATGCAGCGGAATGAATGTGTCATTCATTAGGGCCTATTTTCATATTTAGTCCTCTTTATACTAGGCAGATATCCAGTTTAAAGCAGTCTGAAATGTTATTTGAACTTATTTGGACATGTTTTGTTAGATTTTTGACTTCATTTCAACAATTGATTTTAATAATGCAATGATTATTTTAACCTGCTACTGTTGCGGGGCCGATTCCGATCTGCACGAGTTTGCTCTCAAACCATGTACATAAGTATTATTTTGGAGCTCATACCATATTTATTTTATAACTTCTACTGCGTTTTTTATTCAACAGATGTGTTATCATTTTTTCCTTCTGTTTTATTTTTCACCTAAAGTTCACTGTGGTGCTGTGTCTTCTCTTCCAGTGCTTTTCATAGAAACTGTGAAATGGATGTGTAAACAATTGTATAAAGCCAACTGACCTGATTAAAACAATGCTGTAATGGATTTAGAATTGGTGTATGAATCAGATTTTGTTCTACGTGGATCAATCACAAGCTGTGTTACAGAAAGTATATCAGTGTTGTGTGTATAAATGTCTTACTTTGACATGTGTTTTTGATACTAACCTGCATGTTTTGCATATTGGCTGTGCTGTTTTTCCGTTCCCATTGTACCTGTACACAGTTTTTCCTGCTCAGTGTGTTTTACCCGTAAACAGGCCTTCGAATAACTTCTTTCATTGGAGGCAAAATCAAGAAATGTGTTTTGTCGAAAATGGAAGAGCATCATGGGTTTTAAAGGAATAGTTTGGCGACAAATGAAATGAACCCCCCCCCCCATTCAAATGCAGCCGATCAGTCAAGATGTGTTTGGTGTCTGAGGTTTGCTTCAGTTAACATGGTTGTTAAGTAATCTCAAATAGACTTTCATTATTAATATATTGTTGTCTTTAAAAGAATGTTGAATAGCTAAAAGAGCTTGCAGGCCATATGGAAGTTATGTCTGTATTTTTGGCCATTTTAGGTGGACCAGGAACCACGTAAGCGAGTCTGATGATCTAGGGAGGCTGTTTACCGAAGGTTAATTAGTAGGGTCTAATGTTCCCCTACCATTGCCTTTGTAATTCTAGTGTAAAAGTAAAGAAGAAAGATCACCTTTCATGTCTAGGCTGATTGACGCATGCATTTGTGGTAAACGGAAGGTTGTGTAAAATTCTATTTTTTGCCAAACTATGGCGTAAGCATGCAAAATGTAATCTTTCAGGTGCAGTCTCCAGTATCCCAGCCTGAATGTTAGCAAGTTAAACTTTTGTAATGCCTTACTGAATTGGATTCCTCCAAACATATGTAACTATACAGGAGTGCAAACTGTTTTGTATAATCTGACACTTTTAAAGGGCCCATATCATGGAAAATCAAGTTTCTTGTAGTACATAAATGCAGTCCATGTTTCTAAACCTATATCAACTGCATCCAAGTAGCAAGAACAGTTCATGTTGAATTTACAATATACTGTAATTACATATATCCGCTTATTAGGGCAGCTGGATGGCCTAGTGGTTTGGGCGTTGGCCCGGCAATCAGAGGATTGGGGTTCAAATCCCAACTGCTAGTGTCACGGCTGAGGTACCGTCCCTCACTGGCGGCAGCCCACTGCTTCAATTGGTGAATGGGTTAAATGCAGAGATAAAGTATTCAAAAAATAAAAAAATAATAAAAAATTCAGCCTACAGTGGTTAAGCCCCACCCACTCACACAGAAGTTAAAATAAATGTTTGAGCCAGGCAGATTTTAGGAAAAGTGTGGGATATGGGCCCTTTAAATTTTGGATTTTTGTAAACTTTCAAACCCATGGGAATATTGCCAGAGCTGTTGCTTGGTGAGTAGAACAGTGTAGGCTGTGTTTAGGCTTTGGACAGTTCTCTCTTGCTGGCCTGGGTACTGAATGCTCTGGAGACTCACCTGCTGGTGTTTGCCTGTCCCTCGTTCACAGAGGCGTCTAAGGCTGAGATGTTTTTCACAGCCTATGAAATGTTTGAAGGACATAGACAGCGTAAGTCTGCATGGATCTCGCTTTCTCACTCTCACACACTATCTGTCTCTCTCTCTCTTTTCTCTCTCTCTCTCTCTTTTTTCTCTCTCTCTCTCTCTCTCTCTCTCTCTCTCTCTCTCTTTTTTTCTCTCTGTTTCACTCTCTTTCTCTCCCACTCTCTGTCTCTATCTCACACACACACACGCAATCACACACACACATACGCATGCAGCCATCATCCTCAGCATGGTTCTATCCAATCTCAAGTAATGGCCATGTAAGATCAACACAGCAACCTTAAATAAATGTCAGTCCTGTATGAAACCATTTAAAGGTAAGATTTCCATTAAGATTTCATTTATTGTTTAAATTATCTTATGAGTAAGCAATAGAACATGAAAGTAAAGAGGGTCAGGAATAACATCATGGCTGTTTTAAATATATTTATATAGATTTATGATTTGATTTGTTATCAAGGGTTTATGAAAGGTTTTAATAGGCTTTTAGAGATTAATTCCCCCCCCCACTCCTTTTTTGACAGACTCAGTACCTTCAGCCTCATGCCACCAAACCAGCGCCGGTGTCTCACCCCGTCTCATGTTTTATTTAAATAACAGAATATAATAGTGTGATTCGGCGTCAAGATCACCGCAGCGTTACTTGTGATAACACATGACCTCAAGTGTATTATTGCTTTTATACAACAGTACTATGAAATAAAGAAAAGGTAAACCAAAGAAACCCCAGATTTTGTATAACGTTTGCTTTTATAGGGACAATTCCTTCCACCTAAAGTAGAGAATTTTGCATAACAGATAGATCCACGGTACTTATTTCCAGATTTATCTAAATGCTTAATTCCAGCCAGTAGCCCAGCTTTGTAGGTTTGTGTTCTGTTCATTTCCATAGAACTTTAGTTCCTTTGAAATTAAGTTCTTCCACTGGAAAAGTTTATTGGGGGCACCAACATTTGTATGAATTTGATGCAGGTTTACTTTCACTCTCCCCAGAATCTGAGCCAGTGGGCAGCACCGTGAAATGCAATGCATAATTGATTTTACTTAGTTAGCAACCAGTCTGAAGAACAGTACTGCTATGGTGCAAAAACAGAACTCGGGAATAATGCTCAGACCTGGTTTAGAAACTTTTTGTCTCTGATTCCTAAACCTGTTTTTACCCTTTTCCCTTTTTCAAACCCTCCAGAGGCCCCCAGAGCTCAGTTAATGGATTGTTTCCTTGTATACATGGCCATTACTTGATCTACACTTTTGGCCCGTACTGGTCGCATGCTTCCACACAAAGGGGCTCCTCTCTGTTGCTGAGGATTAAAAGATTGGCTCTCATACAACATCATTACAAATAACATGTGAAAATCATACAAATCATCCCAAATTTACAATGCAACACTTTACAATAACACGACCCTTATAAAGGGTTTGTAAGTGATTTATAATCCGGTTGTAGACAGTTTATAAATCAAGTTAGAACAGCTTTCATACATTGATGCAGGCTCACTATTAGGCAAGATCTCAGATCTTGCTAGGCAGAATGTTAAACTGAACTTCATCAGGTATTTGTTAACATGCTACTACCATTATAACACCAGATCTTGCAAAATAGTGAGCCTGCATCACCGTTTGATAACTGTTATAACTTGTTTATAACTGCTTGTAAATGTTCTATAAACTGTCTGCAACATTATTAACAATCTGGTTATAAATCATTTATATGCCGTTTATAAGGGTAGCCTTGTTGCAAAGTGCTACCATTTCCAGTTACTGTGGAACCACCAGTTCCAGTAACAGGGGTTTTAGTGCCTCAGGAAGAACGGAGAGGAGCTCCTTATACAATCTTCTTCAAACTAGACTTTGATCAAACATCCATGACCATTGTGCTTCAAACATCATACTGTGTCTAATATGTTATCTCATCGGAGACTTAAGTGAACACGAGTACCTTGGCTGAATCACTCTGGATGTTGTGTGACAAACTGTTACCTTCCCTCACCACTGAAATTTGCTGTGAAGAAACCATTTAGCACTGATGTTTAACTTGCCATTAGTGCCTGGATATATAAACCCATGTAGGGCACAGAGTGTTACACTTGTCCAGCCTAAATAAAAATGGGCTTTTTCCATATATTTATACATACATAAGCATTAGAAAGTTCTCGTTCCAGCGAGAGGGGAAAAAGCACTGCAGCAATTGCTGCCATTTGCTAAATGACCCTGTGTAGTTGCAGAGTCTCCAGACTGGAGCTTAAACAGGCCTATAGTCCTCCCTGCTGTATGAAAGAGCTCCTTCTTTTGCTCCACTGCCCTCCAGTCCTAACAGATGGAGTCCGGGGCTCAGCGCCCAGTTGAGCTGGCACTGCCAAACCAGTCCTGTCATCCGGCCTGACACGAGCAACGGTCTGGACCCTCACTGCGACCTTCTGGGATTACACTACTGAATCATTGAACTGTTAAAGAAGCCGCCACCTCAGAATTAGTCTAATGGAAGTCTATATTAGCAAAGGCTTTCCTCCTTTAGAGGTTTCCCCCCATCCTTTTTAATACCATAATTCTGCCTTAGATAAGTCATAGTTATCGGTTAATTAGCTCCGGCTACCTTCTACCTAACTGGTTCTTGAATGTACAGTAAAGGCCTTTAATTGGTGTAGAACAGGTCTGGTCATGAAGGCCTTGGTCAAGATTTAATCAGGTGAGTTAGATCAACTTTCCAGGTCAGATCAGGAGAAGATGTAGGTACACCTAGTTTACATTATGTGGAGGTTCTTTAAACTTTAAAGGGCCCATGCCTTTAAAAAAAAGCCACACAGGAGATGTATGAAAACTCCAAAACCAGCCTATTTTAAATTGGGTGTTTTTATGACATCACAAGAACCAGCTAATTTATTTTGAATTTACCCATTTGGCCTGCAGTGATTTATCTTCACCTAGTTCCATTGAAATGTACACACATTAGTCCTAAAGACACAGTAACACAAGCATGATCTCAGGGATAAAGAGATGTTGGAAATGTGTGCAGTAAAAATGATGACTTTTAATTTAGTTACATAAAACCACAAATATTTTAAGCAGACCTCAGTGGCCAGAAACAGAATACAAGAAAAATGTGGAATATGTGTGCTTTAAGAAAATTCTTCACATGCTCGCCTCTCGTATGCAGAAATGGTTCTTCAAAGCAGCAGTTCTCAAACCAGGTCTCTAGAAACCCCAAACAGTCCAGATTTTTGTGGCCAACTTGTAAAAATAAGCAGCCAGCTATGGTCCTGTGGCCAAAACCTGACCAGAAGTGTATAATCCCTGTCTAAAATAAGTCAGGAATTAATTCATTTATCCGGCAATTTCCTCCGGGATAAATAAAGTTTTCTGATTCTGATTCTGATTCATCTGCTCCATTTTTCATCTTATTTTGAGTGTAAAAGTGGTGGTAAGTGCTCTAATAGAAAATACTAGACCCTCAAAATAAACACTGACACAAATTAAAGAGTGACATCCAGGACATGGACCTGAAAAGGAATACGGCCACCAATCATTTAGCATCAAAGAGACTTAGGAATGAAAGCCCATGAATGAAAGCCACAGCTGAATTTGATCTCAGTGAGTGCTTCTCCAGTCTGGATAGCTGCTGTCCTGCTTGTGATTAACTGCACCCTGTGCCCTGTTGTAGCTACTGAGGGGTCCCAGCCAGTAGCCACTGTCCAGCCGCCCATTCTCACCATCCAGCAGGGTCAGCGTGCGGAATTCCGCTGCACAGCAACTGGCAACCCAACTCCTGCTGTTGAGTGGACAGGTAAGCTTCCAGGGAGCTTAATGACAATGCAAATCCATGAGACAGCAGTTGACACTGTTCTCTCTATTGGTTATCAACACACTAGCAGAATTAGTTGTATTACTCAAGTTTACTATCAGAAAAAAAGGTCCATTTTAATTCAAACAAAGTAAATGTACCCACTCAAAGCAAACCCTAGTAATCAGAGGGCAAAAGGCCGAGCAACACCCCGGACAGGTCACTGGTCCATTAAGTTCAACAGGATATCAGTGGTCCAATTGTGTATCTTAAATATGTTTTAATGGTTCACTGCATTCACTTTCACTCAAAGGCAGATTTGACCCATTTCCTAACAAAATTAATTTAAATAGAAAAGTAAAATAAAGAGGAGTCAAGGAAGGGTGTATGGGGACAACGCGTCATAAAAATTATTATTACAAAAGGTTGTGGTTCATTTATGTCCCCTTGCTAAAGGTACTGAAAGCATAACCTTCAGGGTATCACAACAGTGACCGCGTTCATATTCTGAAGTGTTAAATATCATATCACAGGAATTTGCCATGGCAGTGTCTTTACTACTGGAAATGAAGTAGTTAAAGGAGAGTTTCACTCATTTGCATTTCACTGTCTGTATAATTCAGAAAGGGACATTTATTCAACATCACTGATGTGAAATGCTTCGTTCTAGACCAACATTTTCCATGTCAGAATTGTCCCCAGTGGTGGTAAGAACCAGATGTCTTACCATTCATTGCCTTTAAAAGTTACTTCATGGTTGTAATGCTGCTTGATGCCTAATATATTGTTTTTCAATAGAAAAAGATTTTGGCCTATTTTTTTTTTTAATTCTGTTCGTGATGCAGAGGTACATGCAGGAGACTGTAAGCCAAAATACTCCCCAATCAATCAATCAATCAATCACTCAATCAATACGTAAATAAATAAATACATAAAATAAATGCCTTTTTGGATTAGTTTTTTTTATTGAGTTGTAGACATTGTGATGACGGGTTCCTTTAACCACCATTATAAAGAATTCTGAGTCGAAAGTCTACAGTTAACCATTTCACATCAGACAAAATTAAAACTTGTGTTCACATTTGAACAACTGAACTGTGCATAAATGATAAAATTTGTTTAATTTTCCTTTAAATAGGGACAAAAACTGTAATTAATAATGAAAAATCTGTATGTTTGGCTCCTGCCAGGAGGCCTAGGCAACCGCATCAGCAGCAGCGCCATCATCCGGGGTGGAGTTCTCTCCTTCCCCTCTGTGGAACGCGCGGACGAGGGTGACTACATCTGCCGGGCCCTCAACACTCACGGCGAGCACACGGCCCGGGCCGTCCTATATGTGCACAGTAGGTCCATTAAACACCATTAAACTTCCTTGGTTATGATCCCTACGGCTGCAGGAACAGCTGGTAGAACTGGCCATTGATAGGAAGGCAATTGTTGCTACTTCTCCAGGTGCCAGCCTGCCCCACGTTCAAGTGAGCCCACAGCGGGTGGAGATTCACGAGGGCGAGACCCTGAGGTTGTACTGCCGGGCCGGAGGCACTCCCAGCCCAGGACTCACCTGGAAAAAGAGGGGCGGGACGCTCCCCCCGCAGGTGAGAAATACAAATCGCCATTCACTCTCCTCTGATCTTCTCCCACATCTGCATCATCTCTGTTATGAGGATTGTGCTGAGTTAGCAGTGCTCTGTTTTTTGACCGTTTCATCTCTTTCCTTGTTTGTTTGTGTCTTTTGTTTTTGTTTGTTTGTTTTTGTTCCATCTTGTCTCTTTGACGTTTGTCGTTTGTTCAGGCCATACCTTCTCACGGTTTCCATCAGTTTAAGTCCAACAGTCTTGATGTGTTACAGAGACGTATTGAAGAGCTACAGGTCTGTCCATCTGTCTACTGTCTGTCTCTCACCTCCAATAATCGTCTCACCTGTCTCACCTCGCTCACCCCAGTCACCGTCAACTAAGTGCATGTTCTAAAACTTGTCCAACAACGTCAACTCTTCATGTAACACCCATTAATGGGGAAGCTACAGAGAACGTGCTGGCTGCGTTGTTTGATCCATTCCAGAGTGATTTGTGGAAAGAATCGAATGCTCACTGTGAGAGGATGCTTAAATATGGCTTTTGGCGCTGGTCCCTAAGTCTGGTCCTGTAGAACATCCGAGTGTCCTTCCAAGTCATGTTGTGTTCCAAGGGTTCTTGCAAAGTCTGTAAAGTCTGAAAATTGTCACGTGACCAAACCAGTCATCAACAAATCGGTCACGTGGATAACATGAGTATCTTAAGGTGGCTGTTTGGTCTACAGTCATTCAAAGTGGTTTAAAATGAAATGTCCATTCAGAGTCTGAATTGTTCATGGATGATATGGGCAAGACATTTGAAACATTTAACAGACAGTGCAGTGCATACATATATATATATATATATTACAAAATTATATA
>JBBJLS010000134.1:5449123-5478162 GCA_037577275.1 Bryconaethiops microstoma | reverse complement strand
AGGCTTCCTGAAGGACTTTCAAAGACTCTCATTTTCAGTCCAGTCCCTGAACCCGACCAGTTTCAGAGGAATGTTTTCGTTTGTTAAGACACACAGTGACCTACATATGAACCATTCAACTTATGTCCTGTGAAGAAACAGGTACAAATGATACCAGATGATCAGGCCGTGATCAGTATACTGGTGGTGCTGAATGCTGAGGTGTCGGAACACCTTTATCTAGGCTCCTTGTATCTTTAGACTCTTTGCAGCCTGTTGCAGTAAAACGTTTATTTAATCTATTCTGCTCAGTATGCCAAAGATAGGATTCATGAAAGCAAAACAAAGACATGATTTATGGCTCAAGACTTTTGCACAGTATTGTGTAAAGCTATAAAACTGTCACAAATACTGCTGAAACTGATATTTGCGAGTGTAAATCATACATTTTATAATACAATTATTTTTTTAAATAATAAAAAAAATGTCCTAAATGGTCAATTTTTCAAAATTAATTTCTCATTAGACATTTCAGTCGTGTTGGGTTGAACTGTCCCTTTTAGCAGTCCTCAACCTGTAAGTGGATCACAGCATCAAATCACTCTTCTCATATTAAAACCTTGTATCTCCAAACTTTAAAGCAAAGAGAAAAAAAAAATGCATCATTACTATTACTACTTTGGTCATGAAATGCTCATACTATTAAGCACATAATACATGATAATACATGTTGTACAAAACATAAATATGTAATTATGCATTAATCATCATCATAAAACCTGATCTGAAGCTAAACAGTGAGAGTAAACCCCAGAAACAATATGTACTCACTGATTGGGCTTAAATCTGGGTTTTCTCGGATTTGCACTGGATCTTTCCAAGACTTCTATGTAATGTGGCTTCTTCTGAGACTGTGTAGCAGAGAAGGGGTTTCTAGGAGGAGAGTTTTTAGCTGTCTTTTTGAGTGGACACGTCTTTCCCTCAGAAAGAGTGACCCGTTCAAGCGCCTCCACGAGGTCAGTGTCTTTTGCTGCTTCTCCACTGGAGGCCACCAACGTTTCAGTGCTTTTCTCCGTAAGGGACTCTGTGCCCTCTTCCACCATATCCAGTGAATCTCTTTCATTATTAACAGTTTTTCTCTCAGAATCCAGAGCATTCAAGTCGACAGGCCTGCGCTGAGCAAAAGCCTGCTGATACTTGGACTGAAACTCTGCTCCAATAGCGGACAAACTGGCTTCCTTCTTTTCCTGTTCTTCCAAGTCTGCAAGTGCCTGGCGCACTTTCTCCACAAAGTCAGAAATCTTTTTTCCTTTATCAGGAAGGGTTTGTATGAACCTCCTGTAGAAACAACATAACCATGAGAACTGAAAGCAGTTTATTTTGTCACATTATTACCAACACCTCCTAAAGCGTTCCCTCTCTTGCTTAATGAGAATGTATTAGGAGGTATTAGTTCAATTATACTAAACCCTTAAATTCCCAGGCTTATTACATGAGCCTGCACTGCACCAACTGTAGCCAGCTTTAAAAAGGTACTATGTCTAAATTAAGGCAAAGGAGAAGAGTGGAGTTTTTACTACCTTATTCTCCTCTGCCTTCTTTTACGTATCAGCACTTCTTTTGCACATTCAGTTTTCTTTGATCAATTTCTGTGTATTCTTTTATTCCTTCCATTATTTAGTTGTGTATTTTTTTTAAAAATGTATTTCTCTAAAACCCATTGAATAAACTTTTATGTATGATGATGTGCAATATAAATCAACTTCACTTGACATGCTACGGCTTATTACTGTGACATAAAAACTAGGCTTGTCACGACACTGAAATTTCAAACTCGATACCGATACTAAGGATGGTGTTTGATAATTGAGACTATTATGGATACTAAAGGGGGAGAAAAAACAAACACAGCAACTTTTTAATAAATAATTTAAAGTGTGCTCACGGGACCGTCGCGCCAGTTCTCTGCGGAGGAGAGCTTCGCGACTGGCCTCATTCGATAGGTCTTGGGGAGCTGCGTTTTAGCCGGCTCAGAACTTCGCAGCGCATTTAAAGGCACACAACGCTTTTTTTCCCAGCCCTCCATAGTGAACAATGGGGGAAGGTTTTGGGCTAATAACTCCGGATCCATGTGGGCTAGGGGGGCAAACGTTGGAAAGGTCTCACGGAGATCTACCGGCACGTCAAGTTTGGCGTGGCTGGGTGCTCGCCCCGAGGAGCCACGCGGCTCGGAAAGTCTGTGCTCATGGGATCGATGCGCCGGTTCTGCGGGGAGGAGAGCTCCACCACTGGCCACGTTCCATAGGTCTGGGGGAGCTGAGGGTCCTTGTAAAATTTTGCGGCGCTAGGTCGTTCCTCGGCTGAGCTACGGGGCAAAATGCTCCACGACAGCTGGATCAGGACTCATTAAAGGTCCCTGCCACTTTTTTTCCTCCGTAGAGAGCCAGGGGGAGAGGCTCGGGCCTCCGAAGCCCCAGAACTCCCCCTGACCCTCTACGAAGAAAAAAAAAGTGGTACGCACCTTTAAATGAGTCCCGAGCCGGCTGTCATGTAATCATTGGGTCCTCTAGGTAGCCGGGGGAGGGGCTGCCTGCTGCAATGCCTGTTGAAAATTGTTGTAGTCTGCCAGCGATTTCCGTGGACCGGCAGATGCAAAACTGGCATTTAAGTATCGATACCAGTGCTAATTGATATGATAGGGTGGCCCTCTCCTCCCCTATCACTCAGCATGATGCTCGCCAGCACGGCTGTATGTTATCTAATGTAACAGAATTGGCAGTCTGTCCTCTCCAATGACGGTGGTGTTTCAGGAAGCTCACGCATGCCTCCACCCTCCCTGTGTTGGTGGTATCATGTGACTGGGGGAGTCATGGCTTGTAGGTAACAAAATTAGAGGCGACTAAACTGAGCAGAAAATTGGGATCCTCCCCTTTAATTAAGTTTTGATTAATTTATCAGAGTGGGTTTGATGTGAAATGCTCCATTCGGGAAAAAATATACAGTGTCAGTATTGCCCACAGTAGTGGTGAATGCAACCAGAAATCTGAATTGTTAAATACCCATAAAAGCTCCCTCACAGAAAGCTATCGCATGAAGTGGTTCCAATACATAAAACACTTTCTCGATAGCTCTGTTATAAGGTTTGCCCTGAAACATATTTGCTAAATCCACTCATGGTGGAAATAGGGAATACCAAAGCAAAAGGAAGTTTTTCAGATTTACTACTGTTTTACTATTAACATTATATAAACTAATATTACAAAGTCAACAGACGTGTATGTTCACATTTTGGAAAGTGAATAAAATGACTTGCTATTATTCCCAATTTTCACCATCGTAAAGAAATCAACAGGTTTCACAACACAGGACCATTTCATACATCAAGCCACTGTGAAAGATTTTGACCCTGTTTATTCCATGTCACTTGTATCTGGGTTGTATCCTGATCAGATTTTAGCTACATACGTTTACACTCTGTAATCCAATGTGTCTCTGGTCAGCCAGTCTGAAATTTAATGTATGTGACAAATATGCAAATCAGCTCATACACCACAACCAACAACCTCCACCTCCTTATTTTTCTGTTCTATTCAGAAGAAAAGCATGATTTTGCACAACACAGTCAATGTTTACAAAATTAATGATCCTCCTGTGTCATCACGGTTATGAAAAACTAAAGTGGTGCTTTATTTGAGAATATGAATTTAATTTAAAATTGGAGGGGGAAAGTTATGTCAGGAGATGAATCGGGGAGAACAAATGGTGCATTAAGTGGCAGCAGTCTGGAGGGTGGTCTCATCCATTTGCAGCGATAACAGCCTCCACTCTTCTTATAAGGCTTTCCACAAGATTTTGAAATATTTCTGTGGAAATTTGTGCCCATTCACTCTGTAGAGCATTTATGAGGTCAGGGACTGATGTTGGACGAGAAGGCCTGGCTTGCAGTCTCTGTTCCAGTTAATCACAAAGATAATGGATGGATTTCAGGTCAGGGCTTCCACACCGAACTCATCCAGCCATACATTTATGGACCTTGCTTTACGGTACAGTCATGCTGAAATACAAAAGGGCCTTCCCTGAACTGTGTCCACAAAGTTGGAAGCATTAAGATTGCCCTTCACTATAAGCCCACACCCTGAAAAACAGGTGTGTCCCAATACTTTTGTCCATACATTGCATATTATAGTATGAAGTGAAGTGGCCCTAATAGTCACAAACGACCATAGCACACAGTGTGAACAGTGTGAAAGTCTTTTTCTGCATTTAGCCCGTTTACCAAGCGAAGCAGTGTGCAGCCAGTAATACAGCAGTGTGTGGGGATGGCACCTTGCTCAAGGGTACCTCAGTGGTGCCACTAGAAGTCCTGGGATTCGAACCATCTGATTGCTGCGGCAACTCCCTAACTACCACACAAAGAAGGAGAAGGGGAGAAAAAAGACAACAAACGATACCAAAGGTCTTACTTGTTGAGCAGTAACTTCTCTTGTCTGGTCAGGATCTCTTGGAGCTCTACTCTGCTCCTGCTGCCCACCTCTCCCACAAGGCCCTGGCGCTCCGACCACCAGGAGGACATCCCTACAGCTACACTAACACGCTCTTAGACACATTAAATAACGAGTTAAAACCTTCAACAGCGAGTTTCTCCATGTCAGAGCTCAGTAAGCACACAAATAACCCTCCAACCTCAGAGCTAACAGCCTCATGAACTGCTTCTAGTGAGGTTGACACATTGGTGAAGATATTTCAAAATAAAAGTCTCTCGCCAATTCAAACCACGGATTTTCTGTCAACAGTTCTCCCGCTCTGACTGAGTTTCACTGCATGATCATTATTAAACTCTGTTCAAAATAAAAGTCCGACACCAAAAATGGACAGTTCGCTGTATTGTTAACGAATAAAGCAATAAATATAAAGTGTTCTTTTACAACGCTGCTTTGGTCTGGTTGTCACTAAAATGGATAAAACTCCAAATTTTACGTTTTAAAAAAAATATAATCCATGATATGAGCGACTTGGGTGCAAAGGTTTAATTTACAGTTAAGATTTCTGTAAATACTGTACTGTAAACTTTAGTGTCATAGTCCTTGTTATTTTAATATCATAATCTTGACCTTCAGTGTTTCCCTCTTTAAACCTGATAGCTATAATGTTTATGTAATTTTGCTCCATCTGTTAATGTGGATTGTTGATTGTTGATGCCTTTTCTCTAAAGTGGCCCAACATCACCTAACATAACTGTGTACTTCTTCTTCCTGCCTTGATTTGTATATTTCCTTATGTGCAAATAAAAGTGAAAACAAACAACTAAATAAAACAAATAAATAAGCAAGCTTACTTTGGAGCATGAAGATATACTCTGTTATTACACTTTATGCCATTTCAACGTGTAAATAAAAGATAAAAAGAAAACAGACAGGTAGGTGACAGATAAATAGATAGATAGATAGATAGATAGATAGATAGATAGATAGATTGTTTGTGAATGTGAAGATAAACTCTATTATAATATTTTATGTCGTTTCAATTGGTTAAGTTCATTAAGTTGGACCAGTTTATCTGTAGCGTTGACTTAAGAAAAGGTTGATTAAAAAAAACACAAAAGTGTAAAAGAAGCTTGTGACAACGCGAGGAATGACGAACAAATTACTCAGAATCTATCGTTCATCTCAGAACTCCTGCAAAAATACATGTATCTGAGCTGAAGAGTACAATTTTCTTTCCTCGCATTGTCACATTTTACATGGGATTTTAATGTAGGATACACACGTCTTACTGAGAGAAATAAGACAATGGAGAAAACACACGTGTACAGATTTAGCCCTTCATTTTTCAGTCGTTGCTGATGCTATAAGAGCTCCTGAGCTGTGGTGTGGTGTCTCCTCTTCTTCTCCTCAGGGAGGCGCTGCAGGGCCTCTGGAGGATTCCTGTCAAGCGTCTCCCAATTTTAAGACACGTGCTCACAATATTCAGGAGTCCCTCCCAATATTCAGATGTGCTCACAATGCCCCTCCCCCAGTTTCTTTCTTTCTTTCTTTCTTTCTGTCTGTCTGTCTATCTATTCATCCATCTATATATTTATATGTAAACAGGCAACTACGCACTTTTCGAAATAGTCATGTAATCGTAAACAGACTCCCATTATAATTATTGCCAGTTCTAATATCATGGTGTAGCCGGTCATGGAGATGGGGGTGGTGATGTTGGCAGCAGCTTTGACCCATGACTACAGCCTTGGAACCACCCTCAGAAACACACACTGACAGTGATGGTGTATAAGATCTTTGTCTCAGTTTACTTCTGGCAGTGAAAATGATCTGATGGCACACTTACATTCATCCACCTTAATTCATCCATAATCCACACAGCATTCCTACATTTGACCTCAACAGTGAGGTCACTGGTATGACAGAGGAAAAAAAGCATAAAATGCATTAAAAAATATATACTTAAAATTATATTTAGGTAGGAAAGTGATTCAAAGCTAGCCATAGAATTGTAAAGGAAAAGGACAAATGTAAATTAAAACAGAAGACTGTCCATACCATAAAACCACATATATATGTATGTATGTATGTGTGTGTGTGTGTGTGTGTGTGTGTGTGTGTAAACAAAGGGTAAGGGGGGAAAAGTGCATGAACACGTGCTATCAGTAATAAAATAACTTATTCACAGATCAAGAGATAATTTATGTGGTACAAAATGAAAAAAAAAATACAAATACTTCATTTTCTAGTTCAGAGCATTACTTAATTCCCCTGCTGTGCTCAGTTCAGTCTATGTTTATCTTAGCTGTAATCTCCATTAGCTTCATAAAAGGCGTGTAGATTTTGGACGGGCTGGATCTGACTGGATTGCTGGAAGACAGTTCTGAATGTGATGTGACTTCTTCGCTGGGCTGAGCTGCGCTGGAGGGTGGTGTGTTTTCCACAGGACTATGTATGTGTGACGAGAGCATATTACTGTACTGCAGAGGTGTGTATCGCAGTAGACTGTACTCCAGCCTGCTCGGAAGCCGTGGGGCCGAGGGGGTCGGCCCGGGTTGGGCCGGGGCCTCAAAGGCCCGGGTGTCAGGTTGGCTGTGGATAAAGAGGGAAGGAGAGATGTTTGTGAAGCTGCTGTGTTAAAACTGTATCACTAAAAATGAAATCTTAACAAATCTTAGAAAATCTTGAAAATAAATTACCAATCTTGTTTTTGTTTTTTTAAGAATAACTTACTATGTTAGATACTTTTTCTTGTTTTAAGAAAGCTTAACAGGTGAAATTTCCTCACTATATTGGCAGAGAATTTTGTTTCATTCTAGTACCTCTTTTCTTGTTTCGCTTTGTATTTAATGTAATTTTTTACAATACGTTTTTGCAGTGTATTTATTGGCCTATCTGTGCTCAACCCACAAACACTCCTCTGTGGCAACTGTTGCAATGTTGGGCAGGCTTTACAGAGCAATGGTGAAGATTTATTAACATATGTGTAGTTGCTACATGACGTTGAACTTGCAGTTTAAAATGCTGCGCTACTGAACTGGACTGTGTTAAACTAAACAGCAAATTTGCCACAATGCCATCATTAGCTTGATTACACAACACAAAAGTGACACCAGATTGATCCTCACAGTGTGACTCGCAAAATAAATGCCATTTGAAATGCAGAACACACATCAAATGTAGCTATTTTCTTAACAACTTATGTGCTATGATTTCACAGTAGGGTCAACAGGATTCTTCTACCTCCATGTGCTTTTCTGTATGTTATACATCAACTTGGGGTTAAGGGTCTCGCTCAGTAATGCAGTGGTGGTTTGCTGAAGGTATTATTCGAACTCATGACCTCTTGGTCCAGAGGCAAGTATCCTACCCACTTGGCCTCCACCACTCCTGGCTCCTCAAATAGTTGTCAACAAGAATGAATGGGTGAAAATTCAAATGTATCAGACAAAAAATGGCTGGGTCCAAATTCTGCTTCTGTAGTTTAGAACTGGAGATACATGGCTAATACTAGAAATCAATAGTTACTTGAATTGCTATCATAAAATACATCACCAAAACTTCTCGTCATTAGCTCAAACTTTCATTAAGTACTCAGTACTCATTTAGTACTCAGTACGATTCATTGTGAGCTATAAAAATGAACTAAACTTCAGGGCTACAGCCTGTTCTAGATAACACCAGGACTGATGTTCACAAAGCAGTTGTAAGGAGGATTCAGAATTATGACAGTCACTGTTACAAAACGTAATTCTAGATCAGCACTTTGTGAAAACAGACCCTGTTGTCTTAAAAGGCTGCCTCAATAAGTCATACTGTGTCCTAAACCACATCCACAAGTCTGCTGCACATTATAGAAGAACTGTGTGCAGTTTTAGCAGGCTGAGCTATGAATATGGTTGGCTAGTAAATTTGTAGCGTTCTATAAACCTAATCTTGTATCAGTTGATACAAAAGGACGTGTACGTGGGAGCAGCATGGACAGGTCAGTTTCTAATGGTAAGTTGATCCAGCGGTCATTACCTAACAGGCAAGTCGCAGCCAACTCCAACGTCTCTGGTGAGAGGTTTGTTCTCAGCTGTGCTCTGTACAGACATAAAATACTTCAGCTTGTCTTCTAACTCATTATTCTAGGAGAAGGAGCAGACCACAGCACAGAGTCAGATCAGAGGACAGAGATCCTGATTCCAGATCAGAGAGACAATCAGACAAGCTCCGAGATCTTGTCCCTACACTGAAAACATGTTGAGTCACATATGTACATCAGTTCCACATGAAATGAAATCAACACAGTAACTGTGGTTTATTGTACCTAAAGGCAGTGACTGTGATGATGCCATATATTTATTTATGTGGACCTGATCTACACATTTGAATCAAGTACACACTTTTTCAGTGTAAACGCATGCCAATGTCAAATTCATAACGTTGTTCTTTGCTGTGAAGCTGGTTTGGAGCATTAGTCCCGGCATTCTCTTGCTGTACGAAGAACAAACTGGTGGTGAATTGGTCGTCATGTGACGTGGGACTAGGTGATACGGCAAAAATATATTATGACAATACTAAAGAAGCATTTTTATAATATATTATAATATATTTCTGAAGTTTCGTAAAATGGAGTGGATGTGTTAGAAAATACAATCAAAGATGATAAAAGAAAACTTTTTTTTTTTTTAATTCATTAAAAGGTCTCATTTTCTCTGTTTTAATGAAACATGCAGATTAGACTTTAGACACATTAGGCAAATATGTGACCATTTAAATAACTGTCTATTTAGAAGTGATTTAGAATATGCAGAGGATGAAGTATTTTAGTGATAATAATCATTGGTAATAATATGCTTTAATGCTTTTCCAAGTGTAGGGTGAAAAGCATTAAAGCATATTATGACCATTGAAGTCATTGTGTTGCAAGATCCATGATGAAGAGAACTTAATGAATCCTGTGTATTGGATTTAGTGCAGATTGCAAAAAAGTTGACTAAAAAGGTTTGAATCATTAATGAATCAAATCATAAAGTATTGTTTACTGTTGTAACCCTGTAGCACTGTTGTAGCACTATTTACCCTAAATACTGTGACACATATGATGTGTCCTGATAAAGCCTTGCAATATATTTCACCCACTCCTAAATCTAGTATTAGTGAATGATGAGCATAGTCAGAGTATATAGGGATAGCGGTTCATTTCTGAGTTCAGGTCAGTAACGGGCTGTTTATTTTGCATTTTGTTTGTATTTTGATTGAATGTGTAAATAATGTAAAGTCCCTGCCTGTGTCATGTCATTTAAAAATTGAGACCCCTCTGTGTCAGAGAGCCCACTTTGAAAACTATGATGTCAAGTACTGATACCTAAGCAAGGCATTTTGTGAAATAGTGTAATTTATCATAATAATGAATGATTCCGCCCTGCTCTAGATGTTGGAATGGCGCATAAAATGACATTTTTTACTAATTTCATCCAAAATTCACGCTTAATTCACACCAAACTCCAAGTTTGATCGTTTCATCTTGAGTGTCTGGCAAAAGCTCTCTAAATTCCACCAAACCTCACATCATTAAAAACAAGGATTATGATTTGGTTTGGCATGCATCTCTCAGAGTGCCGTGTTGTGAAATGACAGTGAAAGCTTGTGAAATGAGCAATTTCAAGCATCCAGAATGGTCCAGAATGCGCCAGTCATTCTTCATCCAACCATTCTGTGCGTGGTTCGAAGATTCAGGGCAAAAGCGCAACCTCCGAGCTTTCCCATCGCTTTTACCTCACACTCCACAATCGCTATCCTGTCTAGGAGGTCTGATATGTACAAGTCCTTCTGGGCCACACTGGCCCTCAGCGATTCCACCTGGAAAAGGAACAGAAGATCGAAGCATCCAAACACAGTGCATGATTTAATATACAGTATATAGACAGTACACTGCTGTTATATAGTATGAGTCCTTCTTCAGTCTTACAAACCTTACACAGAGGCGGGAAACTGAAAGGAGAGATTTCTGCACAGGCTGCTGATATCGCTGCTCTAACACAGCCAACTCATCTGGACCAGTTTAGTTGGTGTGGTAGAGCTGGACATTAGAAAACACTCTGGCCCTCAGTTGCCCTTCTCTGGGCTAGACAACGTCTTACACAAGTTGTGCCTCAACAGATGAGCTTTAGTGTCTAACTGGTAAGGGTTTCTAATAAAGTGGCCGGTGAGAGAATACTGTAATCACTGGGAATGTGCTTCGATCTATTCTACTTAGATGTACTGAAATTTGTGACCTGATTGATGTGGTCCTACAACCATGTCAACTAAGCTTTTGTTTTGCATAATTCAGGCATAGAATAAGTATTCCTTCACGACAGCTTATCAGTATAACCTGTTCGGTTAGGTGTTTATCAGGTCTCACCTCTTCTATCATGCCCTTAACCTTCCTCTGCTGGCAGAACACCATGTCATTCAGGTGCTTTATTCTCTCTCTCAGCTCCAGCGCCTCCCTCTGTAACTGTAGTTGCTCCGACCTGGAACACAACACACTCATAACCATTATAAAAATAAATGTATCAAATTTGCTCCTGGCTTTTTTTATCTGAAACGTGACTCGTGTGCATTCAGGTACTTTCGTTTTGAAGTAATAACTTGAGAACACCTATTTTCTTCTTTTTAAAAAATGTATATTATTTATTTTTCCACATACACATCTATTACACATCTATTCCACATTCCAAATCTATTATATTATATATTATATCATTGTAGTATAATACTATATTATACTATTATATTACTATATATTATAGTATATTGCCCAGCTTGTGGTTAGGGCGTTGCCCCTGCAATCAGAAGGTTGTGGGTTTGCATCCCTTGAGCAGGGCACCGTCCCCACACACTGCTCCCTGGGCACCTCTCATTGGTGGCAGCCCCCTGCTTCACTTGGTGAATGGTTTAAATGCAGAGAAAGAATTTCACATTATTCACACTTTGTGCTGTGGTGTATTCATGTGTGTCCATAAGGGGTCACTTTACTTGACTTTACCTTATAATGTATAAGTGTATTGAATATATACTCTTTTAATAGTTAGGAGATGTATATTTCACTGTAGAAACACTTTTAAACTCAAACGAAGGCCGCTACTTACTTTTTAGCTGCCCCTGAATCTACTTGGTCTCCTTCATCCAATGTGCGTAGGCGTTTTTCACAGTCGCAGAGTTTCTGGATGAGCTCGCCCTTTTCCTGCATAACAAAAGCAGCTGTTGTTTTCTGTTGTAGTGGATACAGGAGCGATGCAGTTTACTTTGAGGATGTTTACTTTGAAGCAGCACACATGTGACAAACATACTGATATACTGATACAATACTGACAAATTATATACACTGATCAGTCATAATATTAAACCACCAGCCTAACACTGTTTAGTTCAACACCATGAACTTCATGTTCCTCACACCATTCCTGAACAGTGTGGCAGGCCTGTTGAAAGAGGGCACTGCTATTAGGGAACACTGTTGTCATGACCCTGTCACCAGTTCACCTGTTGTTTTTCTTTGGATGACTTTTGGTAGGTACTGACCACTGTTTACTGAGAACCCCCCACAAGACCTGCTGTTTTTGGAGATGTTCATCACAGTTTGGTTCAGATCCTTACATTTGCTCATTTTTCATGCTTCCAACACACCAACTTCAAGAACTGACTGTTCATTTGCTGCCTAATGTATCGCACCCCTCAACAGCGGCCTCTGTAATGAGACCAATGTTCACTTCACTCGACTTCACGTGAGGACTCAATTATAGTTTGTTTTAAAGTTATAAAATTTCAATTTCAGTTGAACAATCTTTGCTCTAAGGGAGCGCTACACATTCCCACTTCAGAGTGAGGAGGAGGGCCCCCCTGCTCTGGGCACCACAGTGACAGTATGGTGCTCTGCTGGAGCCTGGAGCCTGCTGATACACAGCCCTTAATCTGTGTGACTGACCTGAGCCATGCAGTCCAACAGACGCTCCACCTCACTGATCCTCTGATCTCTCTCAGCTATCTTCTCCTCCGCCAGCTTCACCTTCCTCTCAGCCTCCTCAAGCCGCCTCATGTACTCCTCCAGCTGGGCCTGGTCACAACAGACAGTGTTCACATTCAGAACATTTTACATCTATATCCAAATTGAGGACTGAAATCCACAGTTTCAGAACAATTTTCACTTTCGGTTTGAAGTCTATGTCACTCTCTCCAAAAACGGCTTGGATGTCCTGGGTGTTCTTCTACACGCCACTAGGAGGAGTAACGGTTACATAAAGTTCATTTTCTTTTCAAATTTCTCAATCAGATCTGTTCTGCTCAAACATATTTTAGAACATGAATTGACTCCCCTTTGTCCCCTTGAACTCATCAATCTGCCTCCAGAACTGCAGAGCTGTGTGTCCACGCTGACCATAATGAAACGGAACAGCATTTGGAAGTGGAGTTTTCTGTGTGTTTTCTGTGTTTCCTATCATTGTATAAAAGAAGCTCAATGCTGCGCGTATTGTTGGATACACTATAATAGTTCATACCACGATAGAAACGTTTGTTAATGATGTGCTAATCCGATAAACAATAAAAGGCCACTGTGGTTTGAAGTGCAGTCTTGTTTATGTGTTTGCAACAAAACATATTTCAGTTTTGCTATTTTTATTAAATAATATTTTATTCGAAGTCCTTTGTATCGTTTCTCTTGTTTGTTTGGCATGTGTAAAAGCTGCCATTTAAAAGTCATTCATAATTCAGTCACTAAAGTCAGTCAGAGGGCGTTGATGTGAAATGCTCCCCTGGTGCTGGTGATACAAATAGCTCATGTACTGTAAAACTGAATTTTAACAAACAATTCAGTTTGTAGTATGTAAACACTAACAATGTCAGCTATTCCCCTGTCCATATATGCAACTTTAGCTGCAAAAATAACCCATTTTGAATTATCTGTTCTTGTTATGTCCCAAAAGCCAATGCATTTACATATATTTGCCTATTTAGTCCACTGTAGATTTGCTCCACCCATTTAGAACAAAGTTATTAAAGGTGTTTTACTCTGGACTGCTTTGGCCATGAGGCCCAGTACAGGCAGTCAGTTACATTTATCAGTCTTAAAGGAGCAGTAACCAAAACAGCCTGTTCAGTTTTATGTAAGGAACTGGTTGGTCAAGGACATATAGAAATAAATTACGGCTCAATTGTTCAAAGTAAAGCTTGGAAAAAAATAATAAAATGCAAAAGAAATTCAGGATATACATTCTTTAACTGTCTCTAAACTCTCCCATAAAGAATGCTATTACATAACATGGTTATGTATATGCTGCCTGATGTTGGTTTGAGAAGGTTTTGGCATAAATCATATGTTTTTAGAATACAGTGCTGTGCAAAAGTCTTGAGTCATCCATTGTTTCTTAATATTTTGCTTCCGAAAGCTAGACTTTCTTAAATTTTCAATGTAGTCCTGAGGAACAGTTCCCTATGCTTCCTGAATAACTTTTTGGTTCTCATTTTCAGTCCGACCCCTGAACCTGACCAGTTTAACAGGAACTGGGAATAACCAACGTATGAATCATTCAAGCTTAACAAAGCACTTCTAACTTAAGTCCTGAACCAGTGAAGAAACAGGTGCAGATGATCAGGCGGTGATCAGTATACTGGTGGTGCTGAATGCTGAGTGGTTGGAACACCTTTATCTAGGCTCCTATCTTTAGGCACTTTACAGTCTGTCACAGTAAAATTCTTGTTCCATTTTCTTTCATTTAATTTACTCAATATGCCAAAGACAGTTGGACAGGGAGAAAGTAGTATGTTTGCACCAACAAGGATATTCAAAGCAAAATATAAAGAGATGAGAGGTGGCTCAAGACTATTGCACAGTTTTGTATTTATATCAGAAACTGGATTTCTGCCATATAGAGACATTTAGACTAACTGTACCTCACACAGCTGATACTTGTCATAGGTCTATAAATTCAAAGAAGACGTGAATGTACATGGTGAGCAAAGTGCAGGGGGTACTGGCTTGAAGCTTTCAGTATTTTTTGAAAACATTCTCTTATCTGTTAAATGGTGACCTCACCTGAACTCTTCTTTCCTCTCTGACTTTTTTATAATCACCCTCCACCCATATTTCAACAACCTGTGACACATCAAGCTGTTTGCGTTTTCCCACTTACCCTAACTTCTGCATTGGGATGATTTATAACCATGGTGAAGATAACCTCATTCAGAAGTGCTGCCTTGTCATATGTTCAGACCCTCCCTACTGGAGGCCCAAATGCACTTTTAAAGCAATGGTCTGGTGAAAAGTCAAATTTACACAATTTTCCAGTAATTCGGAACATACAGAATCAGCCATGTTTGGTGTCCGAGGTTTGCTCATTTGGTGTTATCCTAGCGCTATAAGGCTAATGTGGCTAACAAATAATGGAATCCTATGGTCACCAAATATCTCTGCATGTTTATATCAGCACACACTTGTGTTAGGCCACAGTGGTTAAATAATCACACATAAATGAAAGGAAAAAAACGTTATTACCTACAAAACATGGCAAAAATGATTGACTTCATGTGAAACAAACAAATAACATAAGTGACACTTGAAACCTTTGATTAATATTCTGGCTTTGCGAAACATACCTCAAACAAATAAAAGATATTAGTTTAACTAATGGCAATTTTATTCCAGATGAAGTAGAAGAAGAAATGTAGACTCATTCAACGTGGAAGAAACAATTGTGGAATCATCTTATAATTTGCATTTCTAAAACAAATACTGACACAAGTCTAAAACTGCTAATTAGTCTGCAGTTTAGAGTGTTTGCGGGGCTTAACGAGATGTTGGATTTGACTAATTGAAAGGAAATAAGGCCCAAGGAGAGTTGTCAAATGAAGCGGTGAAAAAAATATTATAAAACTAGATGCATGGATGTAATTTTGGACACTTTTCTTATTCCATGGAGAAAAAATATGTTGGTGATGATGAAGCAATCTTTTAGGATGATGATCCTTCTCATCACAGAGCACTGAGTGTTAAAGCCTTTCTTCAGGAAAAGGCATATAAAATCAATGACATGGTCAGAAAACAGTGTGGACCTCGATCCCTTTTTTTTTTCTTTTTTCAATTCTGGTGGAAATTTTAAAAATGACCAATGAATGAGGCTCCATCCTGCAAAGCTGATCTGTCAGCTGTGAGCCGGGAAAGCTGGAACAGGCTTGAATATTGTTTTTCGTTAGTGAAGTCCATGTCTCAAAGAATCTTCAGGCCTGAGGAGGAGCAACAAAGTACTAAATGTGATTTTCTTTGATGATTCTCTAATTGCTTGTCCACGTTGAGTGATCCCATGGTTTCCCTCTACTTGATCTGGAAAAAATGCCATTAATTAAAATAATGGGATTTAATTTGACTGAAGTGTGCTTCACAAAGCCAGAATGCTCAGCTATTAATCAGAAAAATGTCTGGATTAATATGGACTTACTTTCCGACACTGTTTACCAACTGTTATTTATTAAAAAAATGGACAGAAATATGTCTCTGAAAACAGCTGAAGCACCTTGAAGCATATTATTGTCATTTTCTATAGATAACGGTGTGTCATACAATCTTAGAAACTATACAAGAAGGTCTAAGTGAGATAATTCAGCAGTTTGAGGTGAATGGGATTTGGGCATGCAGGTTGCACTATGCTTATTGCATACGTTACGTTACATCGTGTTAATTTCCAGTCTCCAAACGTGTATTTTTTGCCAAGCTATTTCTTTAAAAAGCCTGGCCTCTTGTGAGCATGAATGCACTGCATGTTGCCTGGTTTACACACTAACCTCCTCACCCCCCCCCCCCATCCTCCTCAGGAGCCTGCAGCCGCCCTGAGCTTCCGCAAGCTGCATGCTAGCAAAAAGGTGGCCGCTCTTCGCAAGCAATCACACACTCAAGTATGTTAACTTTGGATGACCCGAGTCTTGAGATGATGGTTTGTGCTACACTGAAGGCATGATCAGGAAAGAGAACGTACTAGAAATGTTCATCACTTTGACCGATACCATTAATCCACAAAACAGCAGTTATCAACAAATAAAAAAAGACGACCTCTTTACCTTGTAGGATACGATTGTCTAATGTATAATAATAACTATTACGCATGCTCTTGTTAAACTGAAATAATTTCGCATGTCCCCTGAAATGTGGTTTTGCATGTGTTTGAATAACCTTCATTCAGTTATTCCTGAACAGGCTGAATATGGTGAATAGGGTTTTTAAGACAATAGATATTTGCCTTTTTTGGTGTCAAAAGTTCTGTGGGCAAAAAGAAAAATACAAGAAAATGTGCAAATGATAGATCATACAAATGAAACATATGCAAACAATACATTAACAGTTTGTGGCCTAGTGCTTAGGGAGTTGCTCCTGCGATCAGAAGGTCATGGGTTTGAATCCCAAGACTGCTAGTGGCACCTCCGAGGTACCCTTGAGCAAGGTTTTTACATATGCCTTTGCATTTGGAGAATTAAAATTAATATATTCATTTTATTGCTCAGTCAAACCTGAGAAAAATGATTCTGTAGAAAAGATGATTGAACTATCATGCATGTTTACAAAAAAAAAAAAGTTGGGTACCCAACTCCAGTCCAGGGTGTTCAGTGTCCAGCACAGTTTGGTTATTCTTTTAACACACACACAACCTGACTATTAATAGGTGATTTGAACCAGGCGTGTTTGAAACTTGGCTAGCCATTGGCCCTCCAGGACTGAAATAATACACCCTGCTTTATAGTATAATAAAAAACAACAGTAAGTCCACCTAGTAGCAAAAGATTATACTTCTGGTTCTGATTGTAAAGAAAATGCTGATTTTGCTGGTTGTAAGAAAGGGCCTCTAAACTGCAATACGGCCAGAGAGAGCTCAGATCTTGAAAGCCGTCATCAGAAAAAAGTACATAGATATAAATGGATATTCTAGTTCAATTCTACAGGAAACAAGCTTTTCTGTGATATGTGACAGCATGACTGTGTTGAGTGTGAGCGGTGCTAAGCCTTCAATAAGGTTGCTGGCTTTCGAAAAACACATGGCTTGAGAAACCACACAGAAATAAACATATTTCCATTGAGAAAATATATCCAAAAATCTAGAAAATACCTTTGCTGTCTTGCGATGTTTAAGCAGTATGCATTTTTTACTCAAAAATACTAATATAAGAACGATCACAAATAACATTAATACAAAAAGTGCAGATTCTGTGTTTTCATGTAACTATTTCCAAATATCTCCTCATGGCAGCCCTGTATTACTTGTAGTTATTGTCTGATAGGTGGTTTGGCTCATAAGTTAAATTAATCGTAATTGAGGAAATCTGTGCAATGACTGGAGGCATCGAGGAGACATGTGGAACCAAACTTGTGTTCCTCTAACCAAGTCCCTTCTTGTTTTAAGTAATAGACATTCTTGCTCATTTCTGCTGCATCTTTACTGTTATGTTGCATAGTTTACAGGTAAAATGATTGAGCCAAATTGTTTAATGAATGAACCAAATGAACATGCAGACTTTTACACAAGATGCTACAATAACACACATAGTTAAAGAGCATACATCGACAAAAGTACACACCTCTGGAGTTATTATTGATTATTGAATTATTGATTATTGGCGCCTTACTTTCAGTGAAGGGCAATCTTAATACTTCAGCATACTAAGACAATGTCAAGATTTCAACTGTGTGGACACAGTTTAGGGAACCTTGTCTATTCCACCATCACGGTGCCTAGGTGCACAAAGCAAGATCCATAAAGACAAAAAGCCTTCCAAGAAGAGTGGAAGCTGTTATAGCTGCAAAGGGGAACCAACTCCTTATTAAACTCTATGTATTTGAATACAATGTTATTAAAGTCCCTGTTGGTGTAATGGTCAGGTGTCCCACTACTTTTGTCCATATAGTGTATATTACATTCTACTTCAAACCCAACATGCAACCCATATCATTCCGGTTTAGAAGGAGGTTTGATGTCATGTAACAGCTGAATTATCTAATTTTTTAAAAGTTAGAATGTAAGGTATTTGTCAAGGGAAGATTGGAGATATAAAATGTTATATAAAATGTAAAATATAAAATGTTTCACTTTGTCCACTGTAACATTTATTGCAGGAACGGGGACATCAAGGAAGGGGCAAGGACTTCATAAGTCTGGGATTAAAAAATGGCCACCTGGTTTTCAGGTGAATGATGATGAGTTTTGAAAGACCACATAACTCCTAGAACTCCTAAACCTATAACACAAGTTTTTTTTTGGTGTAAATGAATGTTTTGGGGAAGAACAATCACAAATATTAATAGCAACTAATTTTATCACAGAGAAGTCATTCCACTTTGCTGCTTAATAACTATACCTGTGATAGAACCCTCCGGCTTATTGGTTTATTACCAATAGACTTTATTACAAAAGGTAATAATAATACGTACTTTTTCATAATTTAACCATGTGATGTGCAAATAATAATTTGAAGGATTTTTTATAATAATTCTTCTTAATTTGTGTTGTTTTCTTATACACTATTACTTCAATAATCACAAAATTGCAGAATTTATTACATTTACATGGGAGTTGCAGCCTGCATTTATTTGTTCTATAGGTTTATTTTGATTTATAACAAAAAAGAAGAAAATGGTAAAAATGTAAGGGATGCAACAGTAACTTTTGTGGTATTGATTCAAAGTTGCCAGTCTTCACATAATTATTATTACATGCTATAACTTGCTTGTTTTCTTTTTCATTGTACAACTTTTTGTTCAAACCTGAAGACTGCCTCTGTTTTTTCTTTATAGTTACCAGCTGGGTAGTGGAGAAGCTCAGATTCTCTCCAGAGAGCGCATCAATGATGGAAACTGGCACAAAATTACTGCAGTCAGGTACAGCATGGCCCCACATTTTTGCTTACAGTTAATTAGCAATAAAATCCTCTTTTTTATGGAGAACATTTTGGACGAATTATTGTTACCATTTTCATGATGGTGTTTGATGGGATTTATTACACAAAAACCTCCAGCAGAAAATATGACATCAAATACAGCAGTATTTGATTTATCTACTCTTTAGTTTATCCACCTTCTTCCGACCAACCAGTTACAGCCGTGTCCTCCCAACAAAAACTGTTCTTAAAGCTTCCACTTCCCTTGCAAACAAAAAACATATTCACACAAGAAACTACCCACACGCACCTTAGCTGCCTTTCCCATCCCTGTCTCTTGTCCATCTAAATTGGCTATAGAGAGATATCTGAGGAGATTAGATACTCCACTTTCACTAGGAACGTAGAAAGTCAAAGGAAAATTGATTAAAGAAATGAATAAGAAATGAATAAAAAATGGGACTCCTAACAATCAGATAAACAGCACTGTGTAATTTTCTCTTAAATATATGCATTCTGCTTTTAGTTTTTTAGTATGAATAAGTGTTTAATAGCCATTTGACAGTGTTTTTCAAATGTGTGTGTTTTTTTATGGTGTAACAGGACAGGTAAACAGGGCTATATCCAGGTCGATGACGGGACAGTCCAACATGGACAGTCACAAGGCAAGAGCATCATGGTGAACACCAAAGGCAATATATACTTGGGTATGTCCTTTATAAGTGTCCTTCACAGCTCCAAAGAAGAATCAATAGAATGAAATTACTTTTCAGTAACAGAATACCAACTTCGTTCTTCAATATTAAAAGTTGTCAAAACTCTTATTTGAATGGCTGCTATTGTAGAAAGAAATTCAGCTCTTTTTGGAATTTCTTGATTCACGAAGACATAGAAACTCAACATTGACCTTAACATTGACACATAAACTAGCCAAAGCTAACAAAATAATAATGAACCCTCTAATGGCTTTCCTCCTGTTTGATCGACTCTTCTGAACTAAGTGCTTCTTAACGTTGTAATGAGTTTAATGAAGCTGGGCGATCCCTCTAGTTTCCAACGATGTTTTAGTAAAATAAAAGTAAGTAAAGTAAACACACCACACAGTGTGAAATTCTTTCTCTGCATTTAACCCCTTCCCCAAGTGAAGCAGCGGGCAGCCAGCGACACAGTGGCCGGGGAGCAGTGTGTGGGGACGGTACCTTGCTTAAGGGTACCTCAGTGGTGCCACTAGCAGTCCTGGGATTCAAACCCTTTGCCTTCTGATCGCATGGGCAACTCCCTAACCACCAGGCCACCAGCTGCCCCGGTTTAGATAAGTTATAGTAGATAAGATACTGTATATAGTGCTGCCTTAGTTCTCAGCAGTCTGTGTCCTGTCGTGTGTGTGCAGGAGGAGCTCCAGACATGGCGGTGCTAACCGGAGGGAAGTTCTCCTCGGGCATCACGGGCTGTGTGAAGAACCTGTCTCTGATGAACGCTCGGCCGGGGGATCAGCCCTCGCGGCCCATCGACCTGCAGGTCCACTCTGAGGAGGGATTAAACGTGCAGCGCTGCACATCCTAATCAACCGCACCAACCAGAGACTGAGGAAAATCACACACACACACACACACACACACACACACACACACACGTGGTGAAAGAGACGCCATTCACAGATGCCTACAGAACAACCAACAGTTTTCAGCTTCATTCACAGACACACACACACACACAGACACACACAAACACACACAAACACATACACACACACACACACACACACACACACACTCGCTGACATATTTTCTTGGTGCCTTGCTGCTACCAAAAACCAAACCCCCACACACAAAAAACGCAAAAAGGATTCTTTTACTTTGTGTTGCATTAAACCAAAAAAAAAAAAACAAAAACAAAATACAAGAAAAAAAGTAATGCTATTAATTAACAAGTCTTCACTTTCTCAGTGTTGTATTCTGAATGAAGGACGATTAACACGGGATATCAAGTTCAGTTTACATAGTCATGCAGTAGATTTTTTTTAGCCATGGAAAAAGAGAAAAAAATATATTTGAAAAGAAAAAAAAAAAAAAGATCAGCGGTGGGTCAGATCCTATGGAGTCGGAGACGTTTTTACAGCACTGAATTTTTATTTATATACATATGAATATATGAATCTATATTATATATTTGTGGGTGGGATAAAAGCAAATTAACCATTAGCCTGCTCCTCTTGTTTTTTTTTTTTTGTTTTTTTTTTTTTCTTTTTCTTAGAGTCAACGCTAGGTCCTTAATATTAATTCATGTGTGTCTGAGGCTTCGTGGGCCGAGCTGCGTTAATACTTGAAGACTCCGCGGCCTTCTTTTTTTTCCTCTCTTTCTGTGTGGGGGCGGGGGGGCCAGGGCGAGCATGCTTAGAGAAAACACAGGGAAAGGGGTTTCTGTACACTGGGAAAAGGTCCTAGCACCAAGGAGGCATCACGGACATAGATTATACATATTACAGGCCCAGATAGCTCAGGGCGTCGTTCTGTACGTAGTGCTCTCTTTGCGCTGTAAAATGAATGGACGTAATGCAAAAATATTCCAAAAAAAACCATATGTAACCAAACTTTAGAGGTGTCTTTTCGCCTGTATCCATGTAAGAGCTTTCATTCATTGCTTTAAAAGTCACGAGCGTGAACTACGACTTCACATGGCCTAAACTAGGCTACCGTTACCTCATGCATTATTTCGTTGATTAATTAACTTGTTGGATGTTGCTAAGAACTAATTTCTTCCTAAAGGGACATTTCTAATCCAAACTTTAGCATTTAATGTTACTTGTGCATTGCATTGCGTCCCTCAGCCTCATCGGTTTGACGGAATTCACCGTTTTCGTTCATTCTTATCGCACTACAACATGCTTTGTGCAAATACATCATACAAATATTGGAAATCCCTGAGTGGTTTGAAGTATCCAAACCAAACCAAAGCAGTTGTAGTTCCTTCCACCTTCAAGATACGTCATCGGAGGGGCATTTTGTGGTTTTTAACCCACCTTAGCCCTGTTCCAAAAGGCGAGCAGGCATGCTTACAAATGTTTCATTTTTCGTTTTGGCTGGAATGTCCCTTTAATTACCAGCCGATTATGTTTTGAGTACCGTGTCACGTATCTTAAAGTAGACCTCTGTCAGCTATCGGGGTCTGTAATACGTAAAACTATGATCAAGACACATCTCAGGTGAAGATAACGAACAAACACAAAAGCATTGGAGGCCGAGACGAACAAACTTTGGGAGAATTTTTTTTATATGCAGTTTATATTTCAAAAGAAACCTTCCATGCATTATAACCTCTTTGTGTCTGGTGTGAATAATAAAAAAAAGAAACAATGGTGCTAAATTCAGACATGATGAAAACACACAACAAGCACATCCTCACCTGTTCTGTCTTCTGCCACTGACTTTCCTTAGATGTGTCTCACATGCCATGTGTATTGTAAGTAGCCATCTACATGAGTTTGCAATAAAACTATTTTTGCTTATCGCCAGCCCACAGCTGAAGTACTGAAACAGTTTTTTTGTTTGTTTTTTTTTGTTCCGGGAGTCGTACGGGGGTTTTAGTCGAGTATGGACTGTTTTGCCTTAGTTTAGTGTACATTTTTCCACCTCCGGAATCAAACTTCATTGAGTAGATCTCAAGGTGTTGACAACAGACTTATCACAAATATATAGTTTGAAGGGCTTGTTTCTTACTTTTCTTTTTTTCTCAGTAACATTAAAGGAGCCCTTGCTTATGTTCTTTACTTCTGAACAAAAACGTTCTTGTGTATCTGTTTGTTTTTGTGCCAAAAAGTTGTCTTCTTTTTTCCAATCCTAAGAGTCATGCAGGGGTCATAAACTCTTGACCCACCTCGGAATAGAAGTGAACGAGGTCTGTGTATGGTCCGTATGACTGTGTCTGTTTGTCCAGCTGTGCTTCTATCTGTGTGCGTGCGTGTGTGTTTGTGTCATACATTGTGTGTGTGAGTCATCGTTCGAATCCTCAGGAGGATCAGAGGCGAAGGGCCTCAAAATGTTCCGCCTTTGCATTCAGGTTCATTTGCCTGCTTGAATGGGACAGGATTGGAATTGTTACTCGTAGGGTTGGTGGTGATGTTGATGATGATGATGATGATGATGATGATGATGATGATGATGATGATGATAGTCATGGGTTTGGCCCAGCGGTTTTTAGTCCTGCCCTCTATTTGAATGCTGTGTGTAAAATGACCTCTCCAGCTTGCCCTAACCCTTTCAGACTATACTTACACAGTAATGGAAGATGAGGCCTGAAATTTGGCCCTTTCAAATGGCTATAGTTTGTTCATTTTGGACACTGACAAATTTTGGGCTACGAAAATGGACGTAAAATCAAATAGCAACTAAACGTCCTTCATACCTCCCAAACGTAGCTTCACATAAACTGTGAAGTGCGTAGACCGGTTTTAGTGGCACAGCTTCATGGGTCTTTGTCACTGCAGTGCTAATCCCACAAAACAGCACAGCATTCAGGGCAAATTTAGACACACAGGCCAAAATTTCCTTTGAGATAATTACTGGGCTCAGTGATCAATGTCATAGCTCATAGTTTCGATAGCAAAATCTTTTGTTTGGGGGTGGTGGTGGTCAAGTGGGTAGGATACTTGCCTCTGGACCATGAGGTCATGGGTTTGAGTCCTACCTTCACCATACCAGCACTGTGTTCCTGCGCGAGACCCTAAACCCCAAGTTGTTCGGGGAGACTGCCCCCTGTAGTTAGGGAATGGAAGTCCCTTTGCCGTAAATGTAAAAATCCGCTCTCGGTTGCCGTTTTTCCCCTTGCCCTCCTGTGAGTGACCGTTAGCGTAAGGTAGGCGCTACCGGGTCCTGAGGCAGAGTCTGCAAGGCCAAGTTAATGACTTCTCTAACAAACTTGATCCAGATAATCAGCTCATTAGACCAGGACTAGAAACCACTGGTTCAGCCTGAGGGACTGGAATGGCAAGCATGCAGTAAATAGGTAAAAAGTACAGGTTTGGATTATTAGCCAAAGACAGCCTCACACCCCTCCGTTACGTTACCATCTAGGGGTTTTGGAGCATGCTCACCCACATGTCAGAAGGTCTCGAGGCCCCACACAACACTTTTTCTCCTGTCTGTATGTGAAAAACTCACGTGTTGCCTACTTAAAAACCCATCAGCATGACCACTTGGCTTGCTGTGGCAGTGCTTTTATTTATTTTCTCCCCCTGTCTTTGTGCTTCTCTAATTTTTGTAAGGCCTGGTGTGGTCACGCCACCCCTTGCTGTTCTTTTCTGCTTGTAAGTGAACCGCACCACCCATGACCTTTTCTGTTTTTCCTGTTTTCCCCTTTTTATTTGATTTTGATATTGTTTCTCCAGAATTGCAAATTGGGTCTAGTAGGGCTTCCTGACCTCCTCCTCCTCCTCCTCCTCCTCCTCCTCCTCCTGAGTCTGTTTGCTAGGAATGGTGTGTTTGTTAGACCAGTGGGTAGACTGGGGTACCTGACCGCTAGAAGGCACCTGTGAGCTGTTCATGTTCAATCAACCCTGATGCCTATGGAGTTATTTCTCTTTTTTTTCTGAAATATGAGTAAAAAAGTTTTAATGTTCACTGATGACTCCGCTTGCGTCATTTGCATTATCGGATCTTTTGCTAATACAAGAATGAGGGAGACGTCCAGTAAAGCACAAGGTGGAGATCACGTGACTAATTGGACGTTACGAAAACCGAGTGTTATTGAAACTGAGCACTTTTTGTCTCATTTGCAAGAGAGGAAATACAGTCACTGCTCTTTATATTTTCATTTAGGTTCTTTATTTACACATTTTCACCTAGACTGTTTTTTTTTCTCTCTCTCTCTCTTTTTCTCTTTTTTACCAATCAGTTTTTGTACATTTCACTGCATTTAGTGGCCTTTTTCCATACATGTTCTGTGCATTTACTGTTTTTTTGTTTATTTGTTTTTTTAATTGAAACATTCAACTAAATTGATATCAGTGTAAAATGAAACTGCCTGCTATGCTAATCTGTCTCTGTGGTCAAGGCTATGTAGTAGAAGCTGCACAACACGCCACAGCATCACACACTATTAAACAGGGAAATCTTTGCATTTATTTATAATGTGTATGTTCAGATTTAAATATTTATATACAATATGTTATATTTGTGTGACAAGGTACCCATGAAAACAGTTTCTCTGCCTCTGTAAGGATGGATAGAGGCCTTAAAATCAACATGAAGCGACTCCATGCACCACAAACAGCCACAATGCAGGATAACCACTCTGCACCGCATCATGTTTATTACATCCTCTGAACCTACCACAGGCCTTTAGTAACATACACTGCCCCTGACACTTTATCAGAAATACCTCGCAGCACTCGCTGGCCACTTGAGCCTCACCAACTTTAGGTTTACATTTACATTTACGGTTACAGCATTTAGCAACGAACATCAGTGCTTAAGTAATCCACATCTGTTCTTCATACCTGTAAAATCTGCTTTTGACCAAGTGACTGCCAGCTAAGTTACACACCTTAACGAACCCTGTCAAAAGAAAAAAAAACAAGTCAGAGTTTTATACACTAGTTAGGAAAAACAGTTAAAAGGGTAAGTGCCTGAGTTTTTTTTTTTTTTTAATATATGGGACATGGGAAAAATGTCCTGGTTCAAACAGCAGTTTTGTGGAAACCATCCTTCCAGTCAAAAAGCTGAATGCGAGTCTACATTAATCTGGGCTTGCCACTGACTAGAAACAGATTATTTAAGGAACATGACAACTATATTTATTAACAGGTTTCTCTGAATTGTGTTTCTAGTCTATACCATCACCTACGGGTGGAAAAGTCCTTGGAGATGCACCAGTTTAATGGTATTTAATGGGACTTTTGTACTTGTGTTTTCAGACAGACTCATTACAGCACTGCAGGAGAAGTCTTCTAAAATACTGACGCTATAACTGAAAAAAGCCCTCACCTCTGTTATTCTCACACATCTGTTTTAATCTTTGTTAGCTAATGATATAAGTGATATTATGTTACAAAGAAAAACAGATTGATGATCTGCATTAACAGCACTAATGATATGTGTAGTCCATAGAAGCTAAAGTGTGTAGAAAGTGAGTGCTGTTAGAAACTGATAACACAGCGTCCGCTAGCACAGGCTGCGTTTCAGGCTTCTTCCAGCCTTTTGCTGGAAGATAAAAACATGTTTAGCTAAACTGTGTTTGTAGTTTGCACATCTGGGCGTACACTATACGGACAAAAGTATTGGGACGCTTGACCATTACACCAACAGACACTTTAATGACACTGCATTCAAATACGTAGACTTTAATATAGAGTTGGTCCCCCTTTGCATCTATAACAGCTTCCACTCTTCTTGGAAGGCTTTCCACTAGATATTGGAGTTTCTGTGTGAATTTGTACCCATTCGTTCTGTAGAGCATTTATGAGGTCTGGCACTGTTGAATGAGAAGGTCTGGATCACAATCTCCGTTCCAGTTCATCCCAAAGGTGCTGGATGGGGTTCAGGTCAGGGATCTGTGAGGGCCAGTCAAGTTTTTCCACACCGAACTCATCCAACCATGTCTTTATGGAGCAGCTGGAAGTAATGGTGTTGTCCAAAATGTGTTGGTTTACAGAAGCATTACTGGAAGTAAGGGACCAAGCCCAAACCCTGAAAAACACAGGTGTCCCAATACTTTTGTCAGTATAGATGTTCACTGTACTGCCTCTGAAGTGACACCTCTAGAGAGAACTAATGGAGACCTTTGAATAAGCACATAGTGATGGAAATTCCTACCTAAATTCTTGAGAGATCATTGAAAAATAACTGACTGCTAGGTTTCTAAGCAAACTATGAATGTCTTTGAACTCACCAGCATTTCCCTACAGTAATTACCTTATGAAGTATCTGGGAATTACCTGGGGCTTAGAAAGAGGGCCTGTAAAAGTACTCGTATTTAGAATGAGGGCCTTTAAAACTACTTGTACATAGAAAGAGAGCCTGTAAAAAAACTGAGTACAGCTGAACAGTAGAGCAACTTTTCAATCCAGTGTTGTTCTCCAAACCTGTTTGCCAAACCTCCCTCCTCCTCGCTGCCATGTGTACTAAACAAAGGAATGGCATTCCTGGAGTACAAACGTCAGGCCTCGGATATTTCTATGGAAGTCACGAACAGTCATCGTGTGAGAATCCAAAGGATCCTCCAAAGAATACGTTTGTCTTCATTATTTCAGATGGTTTAGCTCTTTTCCACAGTTTGTTGTTGCATTTGAGTTGAACAGCAGTCTAGCTGATTAACAAAACACACGCTAACTTGGCCTTCAGGATCAAAATCAGGCCATGCAGCATGTTTTCCTATACACAGCACTCCTCTATTACACTGATCGACAAATGAGCTCATCACTAGATTTCTTTCTCTTTTTTTCACAGAAAGAAGGTGTCCCGTTACACCAGCTCGCTATGTTTAACTCTCATCGTGAGTCATTATTTATTAACACCCCTCGTCCTGTTGGTCAGGCTGCTGGAGTTCCTGGTCAATCTGCATATCTGCAGAAGCTGCGCAGTTCTGATCTATAGTCATACGCCCCAAAACAGTTGATGTAATCATACTTCTGTGATAGCAATGCTTACCCTCATTCCACTCTCACTGAGACCATTGACTTCACCACAGCAATTTGAAACATGTCTTAATTGGAGGTAAGATGAGCCTCACCCATAGTTCACAGGCACTCCACATTTGAGACCCTTAAAGGGCCCACTTATTTTTTTTTTTGCAATACTGTAAACAATGTAAAAAAAAATTTTTACGTTCACTGCCTGTGCATATGATCCATTTTGAATAATAAGCTGCAAAAATGGTTCATTTTGATTGTAATATTTTTGTGATGTCAAAAACAACAATGCATTTCTGCATATTTATCTGTTCAACCTACCAATTAATGGATCAGCCTTAAAGACACAGTAATGAAACTAAGTACTATATAATACTAAGATATAAAGGGAGCTTGGACAATGGTCATGCAATAATGAATGATGACATTATAACAGGACCTCAGGGAAACATAATATAAATGAAGAATGTGCAATATCCTTACGAATACATACCAGTAGACTAGTAGTATGGTATGTGGTTTCACTATATTGATTGCTTTGCTGACAAGAAAATCGTAGGTACGGTATTGCCAGAGTCTGATTCAGAGATTCTGTGGGTGCTATACAGTAGTCATTGAGCAGTAATGAACGTTATATACCTCACTTAATGCCAAACCAGCAGCTACACAGAAAAAGCAGGGACTTTAGACCCAGTAAGTCACTGCCACATAAGAGCTCAGGCATGCATGTGTAACTGCGAAAACGTGGTCATGCAGGCCTATTGTGATCCTAAACTAAGATCAAAACATTTTTCAGTATCACTTTTCGACCCAGCTTTCCTCAGTGGTGATGATAAGAATCAAGTGTTTCCATGTCTATAACACATATACTGCATATTTTACATGAATCGCTTCTGGTTTTTGTCTTCATATGTAAAATGCAGTATTATTGCATATATGGAGTAATATACAGCATATTATATATTTACATTTACATTTACGGCATTTAGCAGCTGCTTTTATCCAAAGCGACTTCCATTCCCTAACTACAGGGGACAGTCTCCCTGGAGCAACTTGGGGTTAAGGGTCTT
>JBBJLS010000134.1:5431968-5444436 GCA_037577275.1 Bryconaethiops microstoma | reverse complement strand
TATATAGACATATAGACATATATGGGTACATATGCTATATGGACAAAAGTGTGTGGACACACCTGTTTGGGCTAGGCCCCTTATTTCCAGTGAATCTTAATGCTTCAGCATAACAAGACATTTTGGACAACGTCATGCCAAGAACAGTGGAAGCTGTTATAGCTGCAAATGGGGACCAACTCCATATTAAAGTCTATGGATTTGAATGCAATGTCATTCAAGTCCCTGTTGGTGTGATGGTCAGGCGTACTTTTGTCCAAATTTTGTGTGTTATACATATTTATATATTTTTTGTATAATATACAGTTCTTTAAATATCACATTGTTATAATATGAAAAGAACTGTATACTTTGCTGTTGAAGCAATGCAAATTTCCCACCTGTGGGAAAAGGGTCTCTTATCTTATTACATCTTATCTTATCTTATCTTGTCTTATATTGTGATTGACCAGTAAAAAAGAAAGACACTGATTGACTCACCTACGTGGGAACATGGGTTTAGGAAGGGCGAGGTATCCGTCATCATGGAAATAAGCTGCAAACTGGATTGGGGAATCTGTGACAGAAGCACAAGTCTGAGTTTACACAGAGCCAACGACTGCTGTTACACTGCCACCCTGTGGATCCCAGTACAATTACTGTTAATGGAAGGAAGAAAGAAAGCAAAAGGTCAAGATGAAGGCATGTCCAGTGATCTGCATTGTTAATATAAGCACCGATCTGTATCTCTCACGTACAAAAGAAAAAGAAATAAAAGGAAAGACAAAAAGGAAACAAAAAGACATGTTCAACATATAAAGCAACAAGACATTCAACTTGCACAATCAATGACACACAAAACTGATAAGTGACAACAGTATTAAGACCAGGCATCCCTTCCCAAAAAAGACATTCTCCCGATACTCCCAGCAAGCTGAGAACTTGACATCTCTGGCAGTCCGCTTACCAACAAAACTCCTTCATGCTTATTGCTGTCCACCATGTTTTTGGCCTTATCCTCACCTGTCCGGCCAGAACACACCTTGACTGGACTACTCCAGCATTTTTCAACTGAATCTCTATCTGTTGCATTCACGTCATACCACAATTACATCAAATTCTATGTGTTCTTCGTGCTTAGAAAAGAAAATATGATATAAACCCATTTGTCAGTTGACATGTTCTGTCAGTAAGTGTTTATGCATGAATTATACAGTCAAAGGGGATAATAAATATACCTCGTCATAGCTCTACTACATGCAATAACATACTCCTGATCGCTGTCTGTATAACTAGTTATTCTCTTAACGATAAGTTATTTATCTGTCATTAATCTATTATTTATCTATACCGAGCATTTGTGGACATAGCAGCGTGTTGTTAATATTTCATTTAATATTCATGTTATATTGTTCTTGTCTCTGTGTTTTTGTGCAGTTGGTCTTAAAAGGCACAGCCAAAAAAAAAAAAACCCAGCCTGTTTAATCCAAACATTAATTTACACAATTAAGAATTAACCACCCAGTAGCTTTTACTGTAGGTGAATCCTGTGTCAGTGGATTTTCAGTTCTTGTCTATGTACAAAAAAACTATTGTCTGTGGAAACTGATGGTGGAGGATGCAGCAGATAGAGATTAGGCTGAGAAATGCTAGTGCATTCCTTTAAGTAACTGATGTTAAGTTGTTAGTAATCTGCCCGTTCGCGGCACAAAGACGTTTGTCTCATTCTCTGCCATGGACAAGAGTGCTAGTGGAAGACAGACATTTTGTTGTTGTTGTTGTTTTGTAGGCAAGCAGGTCAAGAGACGGAGGCGAAAAGGGTTGCACTGCCGTGAAAGGCTGAGGTCCTCCCAAAAAAGAGATGCTTTATATCCTCAGTCACTACGTTTTCCATTTTTCCATTGATGGCACAAGATAGCTGTACAAATAAAAGTATAGAACTCACTCTGCTCAACATTAACCATTAACGTTTCACAGAAGACCCAATGACGAGTGTATTAGGTGTAAACATGGGCTTCCTTTTGTTTTCCTTGCTACACTTTATTTCAGGGGCCAGATTACATGACCCTGAGTACAAAAAACAGAAAATAACAGTTCTTCCTGCATTGGCCAGCACTTTCTCAGGCACAGTCAAGCAGCCGTTACGCACTTCCAGAATGCATGCGCCATTCATGATGCAGAATTAGGAGAAAATGCGTAACGGCTGCTCGACGTTGCTATCCGAGAGTGCCAACAAACGATATGGAGATGGCAGATAACAAGTAGTGCATTGCCATGTAAGCAGACACCTGAAATGACAAGAAAGTATTTGCTTTTTAAGTAATCTTTTTGCTGATGGTTGGTTGTATTTTATGGGGGAGGTTAGATGAGACGAGCCCTCGAGAGCGTTCTCCTGGTTAGTCGTGACTCAGGCAGACGGGACGGATACTGTACCATTGACCCCGCTGCCCTCCAAACTCCACTGTGCCTCGGGGCGGTCCGCCTCCTGTCCTGTATGTGTGGGATACAGCCATGAGAGTGCACGGGTGAGACAAGCTTACTTGCTGGACGCTGCTAGGCTCCCAGGCTCACGGCAGCTGGGCTGGGAAGAATTCTCTGAGGAGTCTTTTTCAGGTCAGCGGGACAAAGCTCGCCGGGGGGAAAGGGGTTTTATGTGTGGAAAAACTATTTCACATAGGTAAACCCTCAAGCGACATGTGAAGAACCAGTTTCAGTGGCCTCTAGAGTAACTTCCCTAGCAGAACTGCTAATGCTGATTCACGATTCTAATGGAGACTTGTGTATTTTTGCTGTTTTTCTTACTTTGGATGTATATACCAGCACTCAGCACTCAAGTTCATCACAGTATGCTTGATTGACTCTATTTTGACTTTGTCATGAATCTGACACCTTTCTTCAATACACAGACCTGTGGTAAAAGTAAGCACATGGCGATTAGGCTTTGAATCTATTTTCTGCCACTTAATGCAAGCGGTAAGCCACTAGAAGCAAGTACAAAATATACTACTTCAGCATTTGTCCTTTGTGAGTCACTTGATTAAAAAAATACAATTATTGCTGCTGTACTGGCCAGGGGCGTTAGCACATTCCAAACTAAAAGAAAGAATCAGGCTACTGTTTGCACATTAGAGCATTTATGACACTATAAAACAGTTATTTCACATAAGTAGACAACCCCCAAAAAAAAAAGTCAATACCACTATGCCACCACTGTTATAGTGGTTATGTAGAGGTACTGGGACTATACACATAAAAAATAGAATGGACTTGTTGCAAACTAGCAAATGAAATTATGCTCTAATCATCCCACACCTTTCAAGAGCAGGGTCAATACAGCAGCGCCAGGTTTTCAGTTCCACTACTGCTGTCCTACAGTTCCCAATAGTATTATTATTTATTATTAAATAATAATATTATTTATATTTATATTATTATATATTATTATTTATATTTTATATTATTATTTATATGATCATTTATATTATTATTTGTATAGTGTGCTTTTTGCAAAATTCCCACTTGTGGAACTAATCAAGGTTTGTCTTATCTTATCTTAGTATAACACACTGATTCCGCTCTTAAAGCTTTCACAAGCTGATTCAGTGTGTTGGAGTAGTGCAAGGATGGAAGTGCAAGGCACTGAGGGTGCAGAACTGGAGCTGAGAACCAGAAACTTAGCGTCTAATGAGACATCTAACAGATATAGGGAGCGGTTCAGAACGCACCTTCTTCACAGAACAAGCCTGTGTAGCCGGCAACACACACACAGTGACTGTCCACGCAGCTCCCACCATTCTGGCACTGAGAGGAGTCCAGGCAGTTGTCTCTCACCACCTCACAATGCTCTCCTGCAACGATACACACACAAAAACACATTTTTAGCATGAACAATGATTTCGTTTTATTTTATTTGATGCTTATATATTTTCAATATGATGCCTATTAGGTATGTCAAATTGTCTGCGTTAAAAATATAATAAAACATAATAATACAAATAACAGTTTCATACTGAAGCCCAGCAGCTCGTACACTACATACTGATATGCAACTTTATAGCACAGCAATATGATGGCCTAATGGTTAGGGATTGATTGGAAGATCATGGGTTTAAATCAAAGGACTGCCAGTGGCACCACTGAGGTATCCTTGAGCAAAATACCGTCCTCACACACTGCTCCCTGGGCTCCCTGGGTTAAATGCAGAAGACTTAAGCAATTTTCTCCTGGGTCCAAACCAGCATTAAAAACAGAAAAAAAGCTTCTGACTTTTACTGGTTAAGAATCATTGCTGCAAAGGAAGACCCATCACTTCTGAAAGCTGGACTTATTGTGAAATAATTCCTTGGTGATAAACCCTTCTCCACAAAACACTAAGAAGTCTCACCCTCGTAACCGTCCTTGCAGAAGCACTGGAACTCATACTCTGCGGTTTGCATGCAGGTGCCACCGTTCTGGCAGGGCCTGCGGTCACAGGGACTCTCGTCCTTACACTGAGAGATGGCACTGCTCTCTGTGAAGCTGTAGGACAGGTCCACCTTCTTGCCATTGATGGACACCTGGATGGACAAGAACAGTGAAGTCATTAAACAGCACGAAAAGATGTTTGATAGCAGTATACAAACAGCAGTAATCATAATACTTGCTGAGGTAAAATGACATTACAATTGACAAAAACAGCCTTCATGACGACTGTTGCTTTTTAAAATATACCTTAATAAATGTTTAATGTTGGTGTATATCAGCTGACATGTAGGTCTAATGTAGTCAATGTGTGTAAAATGCACAGGTTGCTATTCTTTCATGAACTATTGCAGTGTGAGCTGTGTAAAAATAAGAAACGCCTCCATATGTGTAGTGAGTGCAGATGTGTACGTGTGTGTGTGTGTGTGTGTGTGAGAGTGAGTGTGAGTGCAGTAGTGCTTGTAGAGCAGCTTTTCTATGTGCTGTATTCCAGCAGCTTCACTCCTGATTCAGTTTCTGATGGATAAAACAGTCACATGCACACACTCTGCTCTTAACATCACTAGTTTAATTGTTGCAATTGTAAAATAATGTAAGAGGGTTGTGTAACATTTCCAAGGTATAATAAATTATTTAAATGTATTATTTACACACATAAATTTAATTTTTGGTCAATAGTGTATAAAACAATAGTGACAAGCACATATTACACAGACACACTCACACAAACTACAAAAGCAATAAGTAGAAAAAAACGATGCGGTCTCTTTATTTTTTTCCATGGCTGTATATACTTTAAATTATTTTAAGGCTGCACAATATATTGCATGTTTAAAATAAAATCAATACTGACACTACAGAAGGTTGTAATATGGACACTCTGACCCACGGGTGGAGAACTGTGGTCCAAGAGGGCACAGTTTGAGTCTTTTCTTGCTCCTGAGATATCCACCAAAGAAAACTGCTGCTGAGTTAAATCCCTGCTGCAACCAAACACATTGTGTTTTTCACAATTTTGTGAAGCCATAAACTGACTCCTCTCTTTTCCACCAGTGAATTGATTATGCTAATCATAACTTTTCAGATAATTAGTAGGAAGCTAGAAAGTTGTATTAAATGTACATGGGTACACAGTATCATTAATGCAAAGCACAGGACTTGAGTACTTACGAAGGGTTAAACGCCATCAGTGGTGCAAGAGGTTTGTAAGTACTAGTGAAACTGTCAGAAAATATGGGGAAGACGATTATATGGATTTAAGGTTTAGATATGTTTGAACATGGCTTGTTTTAATTTTGAAATGCATAGCTGAGCAAATTATATAGCACTTTTCAGGTCATATTTCGCCACTTCTGGTGGATTTAAGAGTCCTGATATGGGGAAGTATGGACGAAGGACGAAACCAAATCCTATTCATTACTAATAAGCAATCAGCAACCAGATGTAGGGCCACTAGTTTTGGTAAGTCAGATTTTTGTTAGGGTGGTGCCATCTTAACTGCCCTAGAGGAGATGCCAGTGAATAATACATACATACAGAATAAATAATAATAATAGTAATACATAAAAGTAAATAATAAAATAAATAACAATAAATGAACATATTTCACTCAATAGAGACTAAATTAACAGACTAAAAGGTGGTGCAATACACGTTTTCTAGATAGTGTACATATAGAAAAGAGCAGAAAAAACAAAATGAATGGGAAAACAGACTTGGAAGGGTAACAGTCCCAAAATAAATCAAATGCAAACACAGGGAATAAGGATATGGAACAAGGAACAGGTGGGCAAGATTACAGTGGGAGGGATATCAAACTGAGAATGCATGTCCTGCACTTACCTTTCCTTCAAGCAATAATATCATCAAAAAAATGTCAAATCAAAATTTCATTTTGTGAACTGTGAGGTGTGACCTTTAACTTTGCAGGTATTCCTTTCATGTACCGTGGCTTGCCATGCATCTACTCTTCTGCCATTCTTGCCTGTACTTCTCTTCTGACTGGAGGGAACATGACTATGCTTCGCATCACTGCAGTGGCCATGATTCTCTTCATGGTGAGCCAGGGCTTCTACCCACATGACCGAGTGTTGGAGTCCCAGGCCTGGAAGAAAGCAGTTTATGCTGGAGGTACCTATATTTAAATTCTACTTTTTTGAACTTAAGAGTAGAAATCTCTTCGTATCAGAACAGGCAAACTGGTATTGTAAAAATGTCATTTCATAGTAAATGTAGATCATGTTTTTGTCCCTGCAAAAAATTCTGAATATTATTTCATGTTAAATATTGTCAGTTATATGTGCCCTGTTTCTGTTTCCAGGTGTTGTTATGGTGTTCTGCTCTTCCTTCCCTCCTGCTTGTGTGTACTATTTGCTATGGTCAGTTTCCTACATTTTGTTCCCAACGGCCCTGTGGAGCAGCAAAGTTTAACATCCTCTGCAGTCTTGGCCAAACTCTCACACTCCAGGCTTGAAGGAGGCCTGTATGGAACCTTCTGCTGTTTGCTGCCTTGGAGTATTGAACGTTTGCTCAATCTCAGAATCTCTGGACATTGTACATCGTTTTTTTCATTGTTTTAGTTTTGAGGTGATGAACTTCAGGTCACGACGATGAAATCTACCTGATCTAGAAGGAGGGCGGACTGTCGTTGAAATAGCTGTTATTTCACTGTTGAGGATGAACATTGTTAAAGAAGTGGAGTGAGCCAAGCACCAGTGAACACTGGATGTTTTGTTCACTAAAGTTGGCGTAGACACATTGCATTGTCTCTGATGTGTTTGTGGTGAAGGCTCTTGATGAAGTTGCAATGTACCGAATCAGAAATGGATTCAGAACGTTTGAACTTTAGCTTTGCTGTGCATAATATTTTTGATGGATTTGTTGTTTTTTTTTTTGATGGAGTATTTTTTTGGTTACTGTTGGGAGGTAGATCAGAAATACCGATTAGAACAAGTATGTATTGTATATATTTACAGTCATTGGCATTTCTATATTGGTATAACAGATTTTATTCAAAGAGAACTACTATAAGAAGTGAGAAGGCATGATACTCACTGCAAAATATTCACAAAATCAGAGACTCTAAATCATACTGGACTTTATTGCTGTTGAAATTGAGATCAGTTCATAAGTGTAGTACACAATTTAGAGGGAACTGGCAGCTCGTTTTTTTTCACTGCCAGTGGACCTTGATCTATTTAGTAACATGTATACCACGCTAAATAGTAAAAGCCACTACAATATCGTATAGATAAAGGTTTTACACATTAAGGACCTTATTGCTCAATTGTTTGTTTGTTTGTTTGTGCTCAGATCCAATCATTTTGCCTTCATGGATCACATGCATGTTTGTTAGTGACCCACATCTGTCATTAGTGTAAACTAGCATAAGTATGAAATTGACACCCGAACCTGTACCAACCTCAAGACCCAATCCACCATACTACAAAAATTGAAAATGAAACTCGGCCCAAACCTGCTCGTGCACATATGTGGAGTGTCACAAATGTAACTTAACAGCTTTACTTACTTAACGGGAGTTCATGTTGATTGACTAAAAATACCACGCTTGGATACATTTTTATTTGACACTGTAATACACTCACAGTGTTTTACTGCAACTGTATTTCTGTTTAATTGACGACTGTACCTGGGAGAGAACAGTATCCACACTTCTCTGGTCAACTGCTAGTCCTCCTTTCGCTAGAGTTTTTCTTACTGCTGGTGAAACTCCCAGAAGTGCTCCATACCCTTTAGCTGAACTTCACAAACAAGGGAAACATCCAATGTGTAGTTTCCACCAACCTAAAACTTCACTTTTAACATCCATGGTTTTATTGAGGGGCACATTCACATATTTCTCAAACTCTGCAGCTATTCCAAACACATCTGTTGTCAGGAGAGTGTGATAGACAGCGGATAATATGTGAGAATGCATGATATTACATTCTACCATAGTAAGAAATCACCCTCATGGGAATAGGGTAGCATGGTAGTTAGCGCCGTCCCCTCACAGCATGAGGGTCCTAGGTTTGGTTCCTGGGTCCTTTCTGTGTGGCTTTAACAGGTTCTTCCCTGTGTCTTCCTTTTACAGTGCGAAGACGCTAAATTGCCTCGAGTTGTGAATGTGTTTGTGTGTTTACACTGTAACAAACTGGAGACCTGGTCAGCGTATTTCTACACCTTTTGCCCTGTGAGTACTGGGAGAGGCTCCAGCACCCCCTGCGGCCCAAGTTAGGATAAGCGGCTTGGCTGATTAAAAAAAATGTCAGGCTCAGGTTGGGCAGAAGACCTCTGCTGTGAATGAATTCGTGCCCAGAAACAACTTGCATGCGCACATCAGAGTCAGTAACGAGACACTAGCAATACATCAGTAGAAAAGAACCATTTCTACTATTCCTACTGTTCTAATTAAGGTCACATGTCCATCGGATATCGTATCCAGAGTCGGATACGTATCCAGTTCAGGACCATACATGAACCCGGCTCTGATTTGATTAGAAAAACTAGGATTTGTCTCCATGCAGCTGAAAAGATCAGATCTGTGTTTACATTAAGGTCAAAAAATCAGATTTGTGTCACTTCCATATAGTGATGTAAACGTAAGTTAACCCAGTATCTGTAGTAAGTGTCACAGATAAAAAAATTTTTTTAAAAGTCCCTCTCACCGTGTAGTCCCCTCCAAACATGTGGCAGATGAGATTTGGGTTTTATTTTAGGGTCCTGCCTGTTTCGCTGGTCTAGCTGAGTATTTCTGGCCCCTGTTTTAAGGGGTTTTTCTTCCTCACTCAAGGTTGTTGCACATGTCCAGGAAATCATCTTTCATGAATAGCTCACCTGTACTGTTTACAGGTTTAATGGAAGTTTGGTAGTCTGTAACACAACAGTCATAATGCATTATTTTGTGTTAAGTTGCACCACTTGTGGTTATCTTTTTTTTTTTTTTTTTTTTTTTAAATGCAGGGGTGTGTAAACCTTTACATTTTTCCACTTTAGTAGTAGTCTGTTGCATCTTTAATAAACTGACAATTGTGTACACGTCGAAAAAGTTGTCACTGGAATCATTTGAAATGAGTAGCTGTGATGTGCTGTGCGTGCTCATGACTTGTTTCTGGATTTTTAAAAGATGCACTAAATGCGTATGACTGCATCCTACCTTCTTTCTGTATTCAGCGATGTCCAGGGTTTTTGCTGCGTGAAGGGGCATCTTAACAGTCAGGTAGATGTACGACTCCAACAGTCTGATGATAGCAGGGGACGCTGGACTGCCCGTAAAGTGTCACATGTAGCGATAGTTCAGATGATAGAGTGCAGACACCGAACTGTTATTATAAAAGGAAATAAAGGGCCCATGTAACAGAACAGGATTTTTTCCAAAATTATATCTTCGTTATTAAATAAGAGCTTAATGCAGTATGTAAACCATTCAGTTTCAAAATCTGTTGTTCAAAATCTGCTGTTCAGTCTATAGAGTTCACTTACGGAAATAATTAATCATTTTTGTGATATGAAAACCTCAGTTCTCGGTAGTTTAGCTCCACCTGTTCAGTTTTTAGAAGTGTTTCAGCAAGACTGGACACAGATGCTCATGATGAGGTGTTTTAACAATGTTAGCAATCCAAGGGTCAAAAGTCAAAAACGGGCAGAAGGGCATACATACGCAACATAGGTCAGAAATCCAAACTTCAACTGTCTTAAACTTAAACTGTCACACTACCACCCTTTTCTAGTGTATCAGGCTGAAGATCAAACAGCCCATGACCAAGTGTCCAATATTCCTATCATTATGAAGACTTTTGCTCCTCATAAAGAGATGAACACACACAATCATTCGCCGTTACTATAATTGACTCTGGACAGTCAGTTTACTTGTAAAACGGTCATGTTGTAACTGGGTAACACTACACCTGCATCTGAACCGAACCCTAATCCAAACCACAGTAACCAAAACGAGTACAAATATTTGAGATATCAAGTGGACATTGTATAAAACCAAAATCTTAACCGAAATTGTCTTATTTTAAGAAAACACAAATATAATCATTTTTCCGACCTAGACATTCTTGCCTTTTTGCTTATTTAAAAAAAAACCCCACCAAATTGCGGTTGCCTCATAGGCAAGGTGTGTGCTTAAAACGAACGTTTACGTCATGTTTTCAATACATATTTTCTGTTTTTTCAGTGAATGTTGAATTTGTGGTGAAAGTAGCACATTTCCTTCAGATCAGAAAATGCCCCGACCTCTACAGATTTTCTGGTATGCCTATCATTGTAAGGACATTTGGTCCCCACAAAAAGATAGATACAAGGTTGAATACATGCACACACACACACACACACACACACACACACACACACACACACACACACACACACATCAGTGAAGTACATTGATAAGACCTTGTATAGGGCACATATACAGTGCAGGTAAGGCCTCTGTAATTCTGGCCTCTATACCTAAACAGAGCAGTGTGTCCAGTATGGAATAGTGCACATTTGGCTGAATCTCAAATGCAGAAATCTTCAATTAACTACCTTAATCCCTCCGTAGTGGACTGAGCCGTTTGAGATTCAGCCATTGCTCACTTTGTAGGCCGTTGGTGCTGTTAACTGAACCAGCAGTACTTGTTTTAAAACTCTTTCTGCTAATTAAATCATTTCGTTCCTCTCTTTGACAGAAAACAGCCACAAGGTCTCACTCTTACCACATTTCAGGCTGGAGATGTTGGAGACCTCCTGCACATATACAGCTCTGGGGGAAAAAAACAGACCACTGCAAAAAAAGGTTTCTCAGGTTTTATCTTTTATAGGTGCAAGTAAGAACTGCCGACAATATTTATCCTAATTCCCCAAATAAAAACATTGTTCTTTAAAGCATAATTTTAAAGAAAATGACGATGCATCAAAATATCAGAAATGATGTTTACAGAACAAAGAAACAAATCTCTTGTTCACTCTTGGCAATAATCAAACAAAATGGCAATAATTACCTTTTACGAACTTCTCGTAGTGTTGTGCCGTCCAACTGGTTTCATCGTGAGAGGAGAGTGTTGCTTACCGCAGTGTTTTTATACTTTTCCTCATTAAATAAGATGTGATTCAGGTGATCAGTAATCTGTACCTCATAAAGCAGAATGATGTGCTTGTGTAGAAATTTAACAGACACTGGCATGGATACTCGTAAAGATGCTGATTTAAAAATAAATTGCAGTGGTTTCCCGAGCTGTATTAAAGGTGCATCTCAAGCATCTCTCCTGACTAACGACAAAACACACGAACATGAAAGTCGTGAACCAGTAACCTGGCTTTAGTTAGAATAAAGTCAGAATAGATTCTGTTCCTATTATTGCACTTTTGTAAGGGGATTTTGAATAAAGTTTTCTTCTTATCAAGTACATGAACGAGAGAAGTGGGGGTACTGAGGCCCCAGCAGCACCCTCACATGTCAGGACAGTGTAACTACAAGTGCAATCATTTAATCAATCAATAAGTAAATAAATTATAAAGTGAGTAAATATTTATTTGAGCGCAATACATATGTGATTGTTTTAGGAGTATATTTTGATATTGACATATATAATACAGATATATATGATAGTCATTAAATGTGCTGAGTGAGGGGAACAAAAAAGTCCAATAAAAGCTTAAGAAACATGTCGAAGGGGTCAACTGGTGGTCTTTAAACAGTGTTAGATGTTAAAATGTAATGTGTGTTATTTTCAGATTGAAAGAATGAAGGGAGCAGGAAGCATTGCCGTTGAAGATGGTGGGTCCAGGGTGCTGGAGCTGGGCCTGGTTAGTATTAGACACCACTTTCCTTTAAATTTTTCTTTAATTAAATAGAATTGGCAGGTTTTCTACATCCACACAATGTTCTCACTTTTTTTGCCCCTTATCTGTTTGCACACTTGACCCTTGGCTTCCTGCACCTCAATAACATTCACTTAACTGCACACACACATACACACATACACACATACACACACACACACACACACACACACACACACACACACACACACACACACA
>JBBJLS010000134.1:5414306-5426370 GCA_037577275.1 Bryconaethiops microstoma | reverse complement strand
AGTTCAGTGTGGAAGAACTTGACTGGCCTGCACAGAGCCCTGACCTCAACCCCATCCAACACCTTTGGGATGAACTGGAACGGAGATTGGGAGTCAGGCCTTCTCGTCGGACATCAGTACCTGACTTCATAAATGCTCTACAGAAATTCCCACAGAAACACTCAAAATCTTGTGGAAGGTCTTCCAAGAAGAGTGGAAGCTGTTTTAGCCTCAAACGGGGAGCAACTCCATAGAAAAGTCTATGTATTTGAATTAAACGGCATTAAAGCTGAACTAAGGGCGGGTAGTACTGTTTAAAAATGCTGAACTCGACTCGTATTTAAGCCACAGCTGTGAAAACTCAGAAAACAGCAGGTCTTGTTCTGCAGACTCCTGTCTACCAGCCTGACCTGCACACGACCCGAGAGTAATGAGTTAAAATCGTCAGGCAAGGGTTTGTTTGCACTTGTGGATATTATTTTTATTCCCACCCATATTCCGACTGTCCTCTCCCCTGCGCTGCGATTGGTCAGAAATATCCCCTCCCCCGCTCGGATTGGCTGTTGGTTCATTCTCCCGCTCAGTCCCTCTCAAACCTAAAGATAAAATAATAAAATAAGATCACCCTTTATTGGTCACACAAGTGGGAAATTTGCAATGTTACAGCAGCACAGTGGACAGAAAAAGAGAAGAAAGTAGAAGCCAGTGAGAAAGTAAAATGCCACTCTAGAAGCAGCATAACCAGTAGAAAAAACTATATATCCACTGTGCATATGAATAGCCGTATATTATATAACGTACACTATACAAACAATATAATAATATAAATATGGCAGTTTGAGTGTATGTATATGAATATATCGCTATTCATATGCACAGTGGATATTTGTATATGTAAATTTGATATAAGTAAACTTGTGATTAGACATTATTTTTAACACTATCACGATTTTTCAGTATTTAATATTATTTAATATTAATATTATTATTAAACATTTAATAACAAAAACAATAATCCACAGTACTGAGTTGCATTTCGAGGAAAAAAAATAAAGTGAGAATAGCCAGAACGGACTAAAAAATATATATTTGGTAAATTATTGGGATCCACCAGCCAATCATGGTTTAAGAGGTGGGGCTTTGTCGGAATACAGGTTGGAAAAAAAACGACGTCTTGTAAATACCGCCCACTGTAACAGTCCCCGCCCCCTGGGCTGATCCTCGCTTGCCATTGGGGGCTGGAGCCGCCACTCTCAAGCCGCGCCCCCTGTGTTGATACAAGTATTGAAGCGAGAGAAGAGACAGAAGTTTGTCGCTACTCTGTTCCAGCTGGAGAATCTGGACCGGGCGGGTCGCACCGGCTCCGTGTGGACAACACTATACCGGACCTGAGGAGGAGGGGGGCGTCTCCCGGGGGGGCGGACGAGAAGAAGAGTTGTTTTGGAGTGCACAGTGGTGACGGGGAGGTGAATTTCACGGACCAGGTGGAGTCGTTACCCGGTCTACCGGCAACAAGCTCTGGAGCAGGTGCCAGCAGATCCAGTTCCTCACTGAAGACTGGAGGAACCTACGGATATCCATAGCCACGGTGTGTGCAGCCCATTTACACACTTATATACCCTTTCTGGCACCCTGTCAGTCTCAAGATTCACTGTTCTGCGTCTCCTCTCCCAGTGCTTCCATACCCTGCATTGATTTACCGTCTCCAGTCCAGGGCTTCTTCATTTCAGACCCTGCTTTCAACTCCTATCTGGCACCAAACCTGAGATTGTCAGCGTGGAAGTGTTTGTATGTGGACATACGCCTCATTTAAAAACTACAAGAGTCTTTTGTGACCATCACCTGGAGTGGAGTACCTGGACACCTGTGAACTAGTTCTGCCCTGGAAGTAAATGATGTCTACAGACTTCTGAGAACACAGCCTCAAGAAATGGGAGTCAAAGGCAGCGCTGAACTGCAACCCGTGTGCAGCGCTTGAGTTGGCAACCGCATCCCAGAGAAGAGAGTGGCGTGCCTCAGGGCGCTGTACTAGGACATCTTCAGAAGCTGATTGGCAAGAGGGATTAAGCATGTCAAAGACACTGAAGAAGAAGAAACACTGGTCAAGCAAAGTGCAGGAGTGTGCCGTTTCTTGGGGAAATGGTGGAGAGCTCAGTTCCGTGGTGGAGATACGAGGAGGAGCGGAGCACGGGGAGTTCCCCTACCTGGGCCAGGTGTTGTCGGAAGCCGTGGTGTGCCACGTGGGCAGGTTGCCCACCACCGGGGACGTACTCCTGGAGGTGAATGGCACACCCGTGAGCGGCCTTACCAACCGAGACACCCTCGCCGTGATCCGCCACTTTCGGGAGCCCGTCCGCTTGAAGACCGTAAAGCCAGGTGTGTTGAAATGCTGTCCTTTTGGGTGACCTTGTGATTGTGGGGGGTCACCTCTATATATACATTTATTTTCTGAAAACGATTGGGCAGAATGGCAAACAGACCTTTGGGTGTTTTTTAACACAATTCCTTAGAATAATGTTATTTAGCATTGACATAAATCTCATTTCTATGACATAAATCTAATTTCTATCATTTCCCTTGGCTCCTGGGGGTCCTAGGTGTTGGTTTACCTTAGCCTGGTACAAGTGACATACATCAGTCCCATCTGATCTGTCTCTTCCCACATCCAACTGTTTGTATTTAGATTGAATTCATTCATCTCAGCCAGCGCTCAGGGTGGAAATTGAGACCATCCATCATTTCTTGAGTGGTCTGACATTCCTAAATGGCCATCAGTAATGGATGCGCATAGCAACTGTGATGATTGCATTCAAAGTGGTGTTGAATTGCTTTTAAATGCTGCACCATAGGCCAGTCCACTGCTTGTCTGCCAATAAGGTCAGAATTTGTCTGAAGACTAAAGTGAGGATTTCTATTACCTGTTGGCTTTCTGTGTTTATCTTTATTATGTCACTCACACGGTCAGCCTGGTGTGCTTGTTTTCGACCTTTATTCTGCATTCAATGCTGAGGCCACAGCTTTAACTTCATATGTGTGTTTCGTAAGAGCGTGATGTGCGTGGAAGTGTGACTGGAGCTTATGCTGCTGAATAGAAATAATTAGTCTGTAAATAACAGCTGAGTTATTTGCCTTTAGTACTTTAAAGAAGTGTATGTGTGTGTGTGTGTGTGTGTGTGTGTGTGTGTGTGTGTGTGTGTCTGCCTGTGTCTGCCTGGGAACGTAATGCAAATGAGCGAGAGAGCGAGAGAAGTCATATCTGCATCATGATATGTGAGTGTTTCTATAATTGTGTGTTTGGATGGGGTTTGCTGTCTCATCATCATTGTCATCATCATCATTCCCACACTGTGTGTCTACTATGGTGAACGCCACTGGGCCAAGTTATATAGGCCACCTTAGGTGACTTCACACACACACTCTCACACATTGCCCACCCGTCTGGGGACCTTGTAACCCCCTTAAGCTCGCAGAGCTGTTAAAATGCTGTCTGTCGTCGTATCTGATCGCGAGCACAGATGTTGCCTCTGTTCCCATCCTTCCCCTCTCCCCGCAATTTCCACCCCCCCAATGCAGCACTTTTCAGGCTGTGTACTCTTGAGTGCACTTTGTGCTCTTGACCGAGGCCAGTCTAGTGTACTCTGACTGCACAGGGACGGTGATCGAAACAAAGCCTGACTATCTCTAATTAAGCATGTTTTTGATGAGAGGTTAGCGTATCGTACGCGTATCTTTATATAGAGTGCTTTGTAATGGGTAGCTAGTGCTGATTATAGTGGGAGACCTTCAGGAGCTTTTAGGCCTTCAGTTTAATTTCCTTTTTTTATTTAATACAGTCATCATGCTTGTATTAAACTCTGAATTGCAACAATGTGCTTATTTTGTTTTTATGACTTTGGTTGAAAATGAAAAGGTTACATTCTTCACACGTCAAACAGAAGCTTGTCCAATTAATCAAGCGGTCCCTCTCATTGGTTCAAGAGCTGGAAAGAAGGTCATATGTGTCAGTTTAAAAACCAACAGAATTGACATTTGATGGAATCATGGTTTGATTTACAATGAGTTGAAACAAATATGTGAGTGGAGAAATCACTCTCGGCATTGTGGAAGTTGTACATACAGCACTGACTGAATACTAGTAGGAGCCTAACTGAGTTTTAGTCAGTGGACTGAAATGGAAAACTGAGGTGGCGGATCTGTGCCAGGTCTCTTTAGTGAAAGATTCACTGTAATTCTGCTGGCCTCAAGGTAAATGACTGTTACAAGCTTTAAGTAAATAATGGAATGTATTTCACTGTTTTGCAGCATTCTGAGAGTAGAAATATGCATGAAAATTGAAGTATATTAAGTACATTCTAAAACAGTTTTTTATACTTGGTGCTATTGTATCAATATAATATTGTGCCCAAAACATCATGATACTACACTGTATCTATTTTTTCATTTTCCACCTCTACAATCTCAACCTGAAATCAAAATGTGGCTTTTTATTACTTATGTTACATTCAACTGTTTTAGGCAGCAGTATCATGTTGCACCTCCCACATCAACCACCCCTAATCACTTTAAAAAAGTATTACGCAAGTGAGAGAGGTATTGTTGCAGCTATTGAAGCCTACGGGCTATAGCAGCTACCTCCAAGACGCTCAGTGATCCTAGTAGTGAGTATCAAGGAACATGGACTCAGGAATTTCGTTGATGAAAACTTAAATATCATCAGTTACTTTGACCCTGTGATATATTTGGAAAATATTGCTGTCACTACCACCCGGGCCATCTTAACCAGTATACTGGTACTGATGCTGGATTATTGGTGTTTTAGTCTCGGTGATAATGATGGATAAAGAGGGTTACATTGTGTGGTAGAAATACTATATACAAGGTTCCATTTGAAAGCATTTGAGGCGAACAAGATGGCAACGGGCCCCGCCAGGCTTACAGTTTAGAGGTGAGTCCAAGTCTAATTGATTCAATTACACTCTTAAATCCCTGGTTTGCTGCGCTGCGTTGGCTAATGACTCAGAGAAACATGGAGAGGTGTTGACACATGAAAGCGGTGCCTTTCTGCCTCTGCTCTGTGAAAATGTTATCTCTGTGTCTGACCCAAAGGGCTCGACTCCCCTATCTAAATGGCAGCTGGGCTTTCAGGTGTGACATGCTGGAACGTCGCAGCCGTCCGGGTTGTCGAGCTTGCTGGACGTTGGAATGGCTGGTATTTTGACCCGATGTTTCAGCGGTGGGATGTCCCATTGATTTGCGCTGAGTGTTAGAACAAGTCCAACTTGTTACCTGCTTTCAGATGCACAGGACTCGTGTTCTTCTCTTTCCTGTTTCTCAGTGCTCATATTTAATTCACTCTGCCTTAATCATTGATGAGGGGCCGTGTTTCTTAGAGGAGGCTAGCTCAAAGGATCAGGGGTTACTAAGAGACCTTAGTGCTTTAAACTTGAGCGGGGTGCCAGACAACCCCACCAGCATCCTCACCTCAACTTATATGGAACTGGAAAGTTCACGCAGTAAGCTGCCATGAACTGTTCTCTTAGGTTCTCTTCCAGAAAGGCTGGCAAGGGACTAGGTTGTAGGACTAAGAACTACAACACTCCGAACATCTACCATGATGATGAGAAACTTTTGAGACTGATGTGTAGGACTGTATGACATGGGCAAAATATTAGTTTGCCTTGTCGGAGTGCCCACAGCCACCCATGAAATCCAAGATAGTATAACTAGTCTATAGGTGGGTAGGGTGACTCTCCCTCTGCCCACATCGCTCAGTGCAGTGCTAGAAAATGGGATTGACTGGTATGACTTTTAGTACCATCCCTTTCCTGTCAATGAAACCAAAACATGGCAATATACAGTATATACATAGTTATGATGAAAAACCTGGGATAACCTTCATTGAAGAATCCCAACTCGGTCAATAAAACAAAATAAGACCTAAATTAGGATTTAGGATTCCAAATTAAAGAAATACAATTTAACTATGGTTGCAACATACCATAATGTGACAAGAGAAGTGCTGTGATTGGTCAAGATACTCACAGCATGCAGTCAAAAGTGTTATTTGCAGTCTTTATGATATCTGCGTAACAATTAACACGATACACTACATGAAGTTCTAATAAAAGGTACATTGCAAGTACACTGATACTCTGATGGCATACAGCTTCATTTTAACTCCCTGAACATTGCTTCTAAAGAAACTTTCAAAATAAGATACGTGAGTGCTAAGAACTTTTAAAAAAAAGTTTAGAGCCTCCACATAATGTCACGGTTCTAGGAAGAACCCTTAAACTGGTACAAGAACGTTCCATTATCTAACGGTTCCTAAAACATGAATGTGATGGTTCTTCACACTCATGTTTCTTTTCTAAATGTGGTTCTTTTGGGAACCAAGAGTGGTTCTTTATGGCATCACCCAAAGAATCCTAAAAGTCTGAAATAAGACTCCTATAAGTCTGATATCGAGCAGCCTTTCATATATTCCGGTTGGGTTGAAAACTGGGTTTTATTTTTATGAGAAATTCTTTGGAAAGGATGACTGAAACAATTTGCACCACAGTCACGCTGTTTTCCTGCAAATGGAAATGCCAGTATTGTTCGACCTTAACTGCACAACGACTGGTGCAATGCTCTCGCAGGGATTTGAACATTTCATCTTAAGCCGTAATTGCACTTGCGAACAGCCAATTCCTAAAAGGTTCTGAAAAGCATCCAAAATAACTTTCAGGCTAATCAAGGTGTTAATTAGATTAGATGCAGGTTGAAATATCGCCTTTTTTTAAAAAAGCTCTTTCGTAACTCCTTTTATTGCAAATTGACATTTATTGTTTGCAAAAGTCCTCTGTTGGAGTAACATGCTTTTTCAAAGAGCAGCCTAATCACGGCTTCCTCGCCGACTTGAGACCTATTAAAAATTAACTTATTCCTTTAGATCAGTACAGATGAACGGTTTCGGCATATAAATTTCATGACCACAGATTGAAAAACCGAATTTAGAATGTGACACCCTGGGCGAACAAATGTCCTGCCCCCTCCCTGAGCTGCTCCACAGGTTCTCCTGCTGTGCTGCATGTCTGTGCGTTCGTGGAACTGGGAATGACTGTTGATTTTGCCATCAGCAGTGTGGTCTTGCTCGTTGTTCGTGTTCTTATTGCTTCCTCACTTATGGGGATGCAGTGATACACTGTATTGTATCACTGCATCCCCATAGCAGTGTATTGTTGCATCGCATCTAGTGTGTTAACCTGGCTAGAGCACCAGACCTGGGGAGTGGGATTATGAATCACATTGTGTGAAAACATTATATTGTTAGATGCTCTAAATAATGTATAATGTATAAAAATATATAATGTAAAATGCCATTTATTTGACACTTATTTTGCTGAAACATTGAAAAAAACACTGAATCAAGGCAATGCTGCAACATACTAAATTCTGTAATTTCCTCCCCCCCCCCTTCACCCGAAAAGCAGGTAATCAGTGTAGAAATGTTTGGTGCGTAGGGATGTGCATCACTAGGATTTAACTGATACAGATATCGATACTGATACAGCGTATTGATACCGATATTTATCAGTACTCTTATTAAAGCCACTCTCCAGAATTTAGTATATAATTATACCCAGGTTGAGAAATAATGAGCTAAACTGTTTCCTGAGCTTCCTGTATATGAACAAGGGAGGAGTAATAGCTAGAGTCACTGCATTTACACTGCATAAATAACGATGTCGGCGCTGGTGGCTGCTGGTGGTCTTCTTGTTAGAGAGTTGCCCTTCTGAACAGAATGTTGTTGGTTTGAATCCCAGGACTGCCTGTGGCAGCACTGAGGCATCCGTAAGTAAGGTACCATCCTCACACGCTGCTCCCTGGGCGCGGTGTTCCTTTCTGTCTCATGCAGAGAAAGAATTTCATACTGTTCACACTGCATGCTGTGCTGTGTTCACATGTGACTGTAAGAGCCACTTTACTCAAATTTACTTTACTGTTTGTTCAGGAGCTTGTCAGTACTTGCCAATCATTTCCATCCCTATTTGTGTCTAAACTTTGCTTCTCAAAATTTGCACTTTTAGGAATCTTTTTTTTAATTAATTTTTTTTATTTTTTATTAACAGAACTGCCCATTCTGTCCTGTACTCTTGTTCTTCACTTTAATATCATTTATGTGCCTTCATGTTTCATCTGGAGTTGGTCCTTTTGCTCGTGCTTGCGTGTAATTTCCAGCCATACAGTTTAGCATTATTAAGGAGATCGATGGGTATAATTTGGGCATGTGGTTTATGGGGCGTGAGCCATAAGCAGGATGCTGTGAGTGTGGGATGGGGGATTAAATCATTTCTATTCCTGTTAAAGCAGCGTCCCGTTACTGGCCTGCTGCTTTGCTATGAGAGTTACAGGCATCAAGGCTTGTCGGGACCGGACGCTCGTTTCTGTCTTCTTACAGGCATGCACGTCCTGTCCTGGGGGCAGCGGCCCGTTCACTTCTGCCGCGGGGCTCCTTCCAGGCATTGTGGTCGCTGGAGAACAGAGGAAGGGTGGTAGGCGAAATGAGTGGGTCATTACTCAGTGGGAAACGGGTTGAGTTACAATAGTGGTTATGTCACTCCTGTGTGCGGTTTTGTCTCTGCCTTATGTGTTTTGAAAGAGAGATCATGTTGTCGTGCTGTCGCCAAGGTGACATCTCGTGTTAGCCTTATCACATGGGAACAGCGGCAGCACCATGGTCTCCAGCTGAAGGATCAAGATCCTCAAATATCTACAATTCATTAGCCTACCCACGTAGATATCCTCTCATCACATTCTGATAGGTCCCGCCAGGTCCAGCCTGAGCAGTAGCCCAGTGCAAGGCAGTTCATGCTTCAGACATGAATCCATTATCAGAGATTTTTAAGTGCTCTACAGAATTCACTTTTGTAAATTTTAACAACTGACTATTTTAGCCTTGTAGCACAAGCTCTTAAAATTAACGGCCATCCCTGGAAGTGTCAGTCACTCTAGTATTTTCTAGTTACAGTGGTGTTATGGTCCAGTGATGAATGTGGTAGAGGGAGGCTGACAACAGATGGGCTTATAGCCTGTAATTGTATACCTACATAATGCTACTGTAAGACAGGTGGACTTCATAAAGCAACCACTGAGTGAAAGAACAAGTTAGATGTTCCTAATAATGACTTTTATTTGTATAGTGCCTTCAGTCAAGGTTGCCTTACAAATAGTTGTAGAACAAGAAAGAGCGTTTAACAGGCAGTAGTGGACAAAACATTAAACAGGGCAACAACACATAGTACAGTAGCAGGAAAGGAGAATCAGGATTTAGAAAATATATGTTTTTAGTTGGGTTTTGAAGGAAGCAGGAGAGGAAGAATTGTGAAGATTGAATGTAAATGTAAAGAAGAGGTAGGAGAATATGAGAGAAGCAGTTCGGTGAGTAATAACTGAAATGTGAGTGTATATGAACTCTCTTCCCAAATGTTGACATCTACCTGTACTGTAATTTGTTTAATTGGGAAATATTCATGCTGAGGTGCTGAAGAATGGGTGGGTTCCTCCGCCAGCCCAAAGACATGAACGTGAATTGAAAATGCTTAATTGCCCCTAGGCGTGTTTGCTCTGTAATGTACTGGTGTTCTGTCCAGGGTGGTCCTCCGCCTTTTGCCCTCTGAGGGCTAAGATAGGTTCCAGCCGCCCCCATGACCCTGGTTAGGATAAGCAGTCAGTTAATGGATGGATGTTTGGGTGGATGGAAAAAAATGTGCACCATGTGATTGGTAAAATAATTATAAATAATTGGTAATTGGTAATTATTTATAAATAATTGTTCAGCCATCACTGTATTGACACTCTAATTGCCGCAGGATCATCCACGATATCCTGCCATCTTCATATTTCGAACACAACCCTAGCTATGTGGGCTTTAGCTGTAAAGTGTAGGCTTGTGTTTGGCGCTCATTCCACAGTCACTGAACCTCATTCAGTGAAAAATAAAGTGAGTCAGAGTTGGTGTTTTCTTGTAAAGAGCTCCATTGAGTTTTAAAGGCCTGTGTAGGAAACTAGCATGGACGATTCCCCCTCTAATGTTTGCAGTGGTACACTTATTTCATTAGTTTCACTATAATCAAAAATGCTGCACCTGTGCCTTGATGCTCCATGAAAAAGCAGAAAAGCCCCCGTGTTTGGATAAGGCCTCAGGTTCCGTCAGGTCGACTCGTCCTCGTATGATTAAGTCTGTGTGGCTGTCACTCTGGAGGCACTGGGGAGAGCGACGTTAACTTTGTGAAGAATGTGCAACATGCTACCTAAATTAAATCCTTATGCGTCTGCAGTTCTTTTTGTTCAGTGACATTCGCAGTGTTATCAGAGCGTTTATATGCCTGCTCTCAGCAATAAGTATGAAATGAGAAAAATAGCCTCGCAAGCCAGAGAGACAAAACCGTACGCAAGGCTCGTAGAAGATGCGGGGCCTTGGGTTTATCCTCTGAAACGATGCTTTTTTACGCAGTTTGTCGTACATTGTCAGAAATTCCACACAGGCAGGTGATTACTCACGTTTTGTATCTTGTTTCCTTGATGCTAATGGCTTGATTTTAAACAAACTTCAGCAGTTAGTGTTTCCACATGAATGTTGCTAAATATACTAAATGAAACTCCAAAAATAAACATAACATTATACAGTAAATAGTGATTGTATGTTCAGTATATCAGTGGGTTCCTTGTGAAAGTCCAGTGTTACTGTAGTTTCCGTCAGAAACCTGGTTTGACTCGATCAGTCCTTCATTAAATTAAATCAGGAGCTGCTGATTTAGTTTCACAAATCCAAACAATGGCTGGAGGAACAGAGGAGGAAACAATGGCTGGAGGAACACACAATATTAACTCATTCATACATTTTACTGCTGTCTTGTTTATATGCTTTTATTCTAATGTTAACTTTGTAAGCAGAAAGACGCATCATCACACGCTGAGAGAAAGAATTTAAACAATTTGTACAGGTGACTAAAACTTTTGCACAGTACTGCATGTATTTTTGCGCATCTTGTCTATCAGCCTGGGGCGTCTTGCAGCTGCTGTGTAACATTGTTTCATTTCACTGTGTTTGTATGGTAGAAATGACAATAAAACCTACTTGACTTGACATCTTTCAACTGTTGCTCGAACAGTCTGTCAGGGACGTCTTGTAGCTGTGGAGTAGCATTGCTTCACCTGTTGGCCCTGGTCTTGTAGTTGTGTTGCATATTTGCTCGAACAGTTTGGCCCAGGAAACCTCTTCAGATGTCCTCAGCCAACAGAGAGGCATCAAAACATCCACATAAACGATACAAAACAGTTACAAAACCAAAGCGAACAAACACTAATGTTAATCTGCAGCCTTTGTAATATAGCCCAGCGTACTCAAACCGGAAATCCAGGATTAATGGCTGTGTAGAATGTTAGTAGTCTAGGTAATGCCTGGAATGTGTGTTTTGCGCCAGTGAGTGACAGGACTCGTCCTGAATGCAGGGAGCTGTAGAGGACGAGTGGTGGTGATTTCCATCTCTGTGTTTTCTGTGAGTGGCAGCATGGGAGTAGCCGAGACACACCTGACAGAGTACCACCACACCTGTCCCTCCATCCTCTCGCTCTCCTTCTCCTTCCCTCTCTCAGCCACTTCTCTCCGCGCTTCATTCCCAAGTCGTGTCACGGTAGTCCAGCCGCTGGTCGGTGGAGAGCGTGCAGGGAGCCTCAGACAGGAGCAGCTGCTCAGAATATTAAACCAGCTCTCAGTCCTCTTCCAGCCAATCATCCTCCACTGCCTATACACTACACCTCTACCTCTACCTCTGCCTCTCTCTACACTCTTCCACTCTCCGCCGGGCTTCCTTTCTTCAGTTACTCCAAATTCCTCTTTCTCTTTCTCTCTCTCTCACCTCCCTCTCGGCCAGCGCTAATAAAATGCAAAACTAGATAAATAAAACTAGCGTATCTCTTTCAGTTTCTCTCTCTCTCTCTCTCTCTCTCTCTCTCTCTCTCTCTCTCTCTCTCGCGCTCTCGCGCTCTCTCTCTCTCTCTCGCTCTCTCTCTCTCTCTCTCTCTCTCTCTCTCGCCCTCT